>WSFP011555883.1:0-11175 GCA_009831015.1 Picea engelmannii
GCTCATCACGAGAAGCAGAGGTGGGGCACTTCAAAGTTTGGAGATAGATAAGTATATATCTATACCAGGGGTCTGAAGATGTGATCAAAAACATATCTCCTCTGATAGGCGACTCTTCGGGCACAACATCACCTGACTCAACCAGAAGTTCCGAAATAAGTTCTGCGAAGACCAGTGACTTTTTGGATTTTGCTGAAACGAAATCTAAGTCAAATTCCTGGAGGACGACTATCCATCTACTGATATTTCCACCTATTACCCATCATGTCAACATGTACTGAAATGGATTCACAACAACAATGACAGTGGTCTTGCGAAACAGAACATAATGATGAAACCGTTGAACAACATGGACTGCTGCCAACACAATTTTTTTGATATGAGAATAATTGAGTTCTGGTCCGAATAGGCCTCGACTCAGGTAATAGATCACATATTATGAGAACAAATCATCTTCCTGAACTAAGACCATGCTGATGGTTGACTCTGCTATAGCTAGGTATAATAAGAAATCTTTGTTATAGTTAGGTTGCCAAAGCAGAGGGGTAGTTGTGAGGGCATGTTTCAATGCTTTGAAAGAAAATTGAGTGGCATCGTCCCAACAAAAAGGAACATCTTTCTTCAGTAAGCGTATAAATCCCTTTGTGATCTCGGCATAGTTAGCAATGAAATGCCTTAAAAACTTTTCCTTTCCCTGTAGACTCTAAAGTTGAAGGATTGTGCGCGGGGGAGGAAACTGAATTATTGCCTCAACCTTGAGAGGATTGACCATGATCCCTATTTTTGACACTATGAAACCTAACAAAGGTCCTGATGTTACGCAAAAGATTCACTTGTTTGGATTCAAGCGAATTCGGAAGTAGTGACATCACTCAAAGATAAGTCGTAGGTGTGTGAGATGGTCTGTTCTCTTGCGAGATCGAGATGCTAAATCATCCAAATAGGCCTCGACTATATGCTTGAGATCATAGAAAGAAAAAGACATGGCCCACTGAAAGGTCGCTCCATCATTTTTGAGACCAAAGGGCATCTTACGATACATGAATGTACCCCATGGACAAATGAATGTCATTTTGTGCTGGTCTTCGGATTTGATTTGTATTTGATTATATCCCGAAAAACCATCCATGAAAGAGAAGGCCTCGCAACCTGCACATTCATCAATTATCTGATCGATGAATGGTGTGGGAAAATTATCTTTTGGATAGGCCTTGTTCAAATCACGAAAGTCCGTACATACACGAATTGTGCCCTGTTTCTTATTGACCAACACAAGATTCGACACCCATTGGGTCAAATGGATAGGATAGATAAAACCAACTTTTAGCAGTTTTTCAACTTCAACCTTAATGGTTGCTACTTTCCTGGGATTAATTGGATGAAGCTTCGGCTAAACAGGCTTGGCATATGGATAAGTTGTGATATCATGTTCAAATATTTTTGGATCAATGCCTGGCATTTCCTCGTAAGACCAGGGAAAAACATTGCAAAATTCTTTAAATAGATCTGTGTAGATTTGAATCTCTCCTGGGGATCAGTCAACTCTGATGAAAACATTATCCACGACGCCAAGGGTTCTGGAGCTAATTGATTGGTATGGTTTCAACGATGGTTTCCATATTACCCTCAACATAAACCTCATGTGTAGCTAAGGGATTAATAGGACAAGACCTATCTCCAGTCATAGTCAAGGTGAATTCTCTGTCTTCGATTCTGCTTAAATCTGGGAGGAAGTATGATCTGTGATGGAGATCATCCTAGGGTTTGTCCGGACTAGTCATTTATTCAATTACTGCTTCGTCGGAGGGCGAGACTAAGTCTAACAAATCAGTGTCAGCGAGAGAACCTTGAGCCAAAATAGGCTCTAGAGGCAGATCTAACTCTTGTGCAGGAGTTGGATCTGTGTTGACCGAAGCTTGCTGGACTAAAGAGTACACTACTTCAGCTGTGGACAAGGGCATGGACATGATCGGGTGCCCTGTCCCTTCCATCATGGTTGATAGGGAAGGAAGTATCCACGGATCATTAAAGTAAGTCATGCAAAATGACGAAACTTGGAAAATATCAACCTTATGGTGGTCGGATATGAACTTGACATCACCTTGAGGGGGCGGGTAATCGAAGGTACCCATCAAAGATGGGCACAAACCAACCCCTATGTTGACTATGCCTAGTTGGGGATTATCAATCATTGGGACCACGGATACCCCCAATGAAGGGTCAATTCTGGAGAAAGACAATTGATCAATGGTCATAATCCGATCCTCGTGTGGAAACAACAAGTCCCGGAAAATTGTAGCAACCACTGCTTGCATGGTGTAAGTCCAACTCCTTCCTAACAAGAGATTGTAGTCAAGGGACACGTCGACTGCTTCTACCTCGACGCACATGGTCTTCCCTCCTAACTGCACAGGGAAAGAGGGAATGATACCATGTGGTCGGAATGAATGACCGTCGAAAGCAATGATAAGAGTAGGTGATGGAGACAAAATGGGCTGGCCAATGGCCTTCCAACATGCCAACGAAATATTCCATGCAGAAAATATTCCGAGTAAATTTTTTTGTGGGATGAGCCACTACTATTTAAAATGCTACGTGGTACGACAAATGAGGTTTTAAGTCAGTTTTATTCATTATTATTGTACCCGTATTACAAGTCTCAGTAGATCCTAAAGCGGCTAACAAAGCTTTCCTCTGGGAAGGGTAGCTTTGGAGGACCTCCAAAGTGGACATCGCACAAGGGGTTTGCGACAAATCCTCCACCAAAGAATAGTTCTGGGTGGCCCTTACATTTGGGTTGTGAGAATATTTTTTGAACATGCCTTTTGGGATGTGTGTCATTGTTTCAACCAAAGTATTCTCGATATGGAGAGGAAAATATGGGATTTGGGCTTCTTTGCCCTTCTCGGAAGTGCTTGGTTTACTGTAGTCATGCACTCTAGTCGATATAAAAGAATCACCCTTCATCATATACAAATTTGCGTATGTGGGATTGTTCGAAGATGGAGAGGGTCCTTGACTGCCCCCTTCTGTGCTTGTAGAGGCTTGGGTTAGGTTTTACCTATGATGAAATGGATTGGTTAACATGACAGGCTATTGCTGTGTCACAAACTTTTGGGCCTCTGCAAGCCCAGGACATTGGTGGGTCGGGTGGTCTTCCGCGCATAGGTTACACAGATACCTCGCCTTCCATTTCTTAGTGGTGCCCTTGCCAGCATTATTAGTGGGTTTCTTATCCCCCTTAACCTTCTTACATTATTTTCTCTTTCCTTCAGGTTGTTGGGTGGCCTTTGGATTTGTCGATTGCACTGTGTGTACATCCGACGTTTGGGTAGGGGGAGAAGCCAAAAAAGTAGTTTGTCTGGCCGCTGTGTGTTGTATAGACAATTATTTCAATTGCTTCATCAATTGCTCAACGGGCTTTGTTTGTGCTGAACCAATAATACCATCGGCATGTGGTCCATCTCTCTGCCTAGTTTTATCAGGTATTGATCGTGGCACATCTGGCAATATCTAGTATAATAAATCAGACTGAGAGTAGATTAGCTCAAGATGTTGAGTTCTCATGATGGCATCTTCTTCGGAAAACACTCTCGATGTCGTGATGTATTTGGATAACTGTGGGACCAAAGAATTAAGGAACCACTTGAGCAGGAATGTTGGTGGGACTGGCACCTTAATTAAATTCTTCTGGGGTCTCCATTCTCGGATGTGATCAGAGATATGGTCCACTTTTGTCTATGCGAAATTGGCCAACAATTATGTGCCAACGTTGTATCTCACAGGTAATTGGAAATGGTTTAGGAAATCCATTGCCAATTCACTGAAGGAAGATTATCTTGAGCGTTCAAGCTCAATGTACCATTTTGCGGCACTCTCAATGAGAGTGCGTTGAAACAATTGCAACTGTACGGAGTCATCTTTCAACGAGTTAGATGAGCACCAAATATGGAAGGTGGTCACATGATCTCCTGGATCTTCGTTATGCTTGGCCTCGAGCTTTGGTGTGTCTGAAGGAAACTTCATCGACATAGGGGGCCAACGTGGATCATGACAGATAGGGTAATTCAACAACCTTGTTAAGTCTAGCAAATGCAAATTTTCCAGGAAAGGCAGTTTGGGTTGTTGATGATAACCATGGAAAAAGGGACCTGGAGTTTGACTGGCACCAGGTTGCCAGGAAAATTTTGGATGCTGGCCTGGGTTCTAGTAGAAACCATATCCATGACCAGCATACGGATTTTTTGTTTGAGGAGACATCATCGGTTGATTCCCAAAATAGGACGTAGACAATTGGGTGTGCATTACATTCGGAGGACTTTGGGAAGGGTTGCCCCATGCCGATCCCATGGGGATAGGCATAGTACCTTGTTTGGGGTTCCATTGGTTGTGAAAATAATTTCCCTAGATCATCATTCCTGACGAGGGAACTGATCCCTACCAAGAATTCCAAGGCCCTGATGCGGAAGAAGTTCCTAGGGTTTCCCCCTATGCAGGAATAGTACCCTGCATAGGAATAGGTTGTTCATAACCGAGATTGCCCCCAGTCAGGAAAGAAGCTGACGAGAAAGTGTTGTTACCAAACACATCGAACAAATAAAATGGTGTTGAACCTACCGGCATATCATGCGAAGGTGGTCCTTGACTCCCTGCTCCAAATAAACTATGGTGTGTAGGTAGCCTGATAGATTGTTGGTGGGTGCCACCAAGCGAAGGGGACGAAGGAGGTATATGACCTCCCCCATAAGGGAAAGTGTTAAAGGGAGCTGAAGTGCCTCCCATGTGGCCTTGTAGAGGAGCTTTAGATATCCCTGCCCCCAGACCTAAAGTCTGTGAAGTGGAGTAGGAAAGTATAGGACTTGTACCTGAGCTAGGAATCTTGTATGAGAACGGAAGGCCTGTCGCACTTGGTGTGAAAGGAGTTGTGGTTGCTGCCATAGATGGGATTGGACCACTATGCGAGGTAGAGGAAGTCGAGACCATGGTGTCTAGGACTGGTGACGGTGGGTTAGGAGGGGGAAACTCTCTTGTGGTGACAACCGTAGTGGAAATTGAAGAATTCCCAAAAGGAGTGACATCATTTGTTTCCATTGATGTGTGTGACACTGTCTGGCACTCATAAGGGTGAATTATTACAATGATGGGTGTCGAAAGATCTGTGGTTGGAGTTTTAAATGGACCATGAGCTTTTGCTCCAAAGTCTAAAATGGTCGTTTCCTCCGAATGTTGGTCGAGTACAATTTCTTGTGACCCAGTCGCTTCAAAAGACCATTGTTGGTCTAGCTTTCGCCTTAGTGGTGGAGGAGGTGGCTCCAGTGTAACTGGTGATAGGCCTAGAATCCTTCGTGACCAGTGGAGATCATGATCCTCCATTGTGTGAGAATATAAAAAACACCCTAGGGCTTTCTAGTTGTTCAAAAAACAAAACACACTAAAAAGGTCCCTCCAAGATAAAACAAGCAAACACTAAACTAATTGGAAGAACAGTTACAACAACCAACACTAGAGAAACTTACCGGTGCAAGTGCAACTCGAAAATGGAAGCACCCTCTGGGTATACTCTGCAAAGTGTGGCCCAATTTCTGTCCTAGGTACCATGGTATACCCCCGTAGTCACATGTGTATGTTTCTAAAAAGATAGACATCTAGGTTTCCAGCACGCAAACAATCACTAGGCGGGTACAGTCGAAAGTCGGGTACACCACAATGAGAAGCGTATCGAGCCCGAAACCTATTTAGGGTATCGAAGGCAAGTGGTCTGGAAGACAACTAAGGACCTCGAATGGATTTGAGACCCATGAAGCTCCGTGGCAAATTCAATTGATAGAATCGCAAGACAAGCCCTCTATATGTGTTCTCCACTACGATTGGTCCAGCTTTGGAGGGGTTATCTCCACTACATTTCTGCATGCGAACTTGTGTTTAGCCCCTGTGTTAGAGGGGGGTCCTGGATAACTTTCACGATACTGGACTTTGACACTCCCTAACTTAGACTCCAATGTTTGATTTAATGGCCTTGAAGAGTTTCCTCTCCAACCTAATTCAAGGCCCTAACCCTAAACTAGTTGGTTGACCCTACAAACATAAAAAGTCTAATGAATTTTAGATTTAGCGTTAATTTTTATGGCTTGTCTTAAGTCAAAGGTTATGAAAGTGAAACTAGTGATGTTTGAAAGACGAAAGAAAAATAAACAGAAAGTTGGAAACAAAATACCTTCACTTAACTCAAATCTTAAACAACTTTTCAAACTTAAAAAATTTCTAAGATCTTTGAACATTGAACTCAAAGAAGGATTTCACTCGACTACGAGCTACTTATGATCTAAGTAAACCGTCAATAACATATGAAATCAAAGACTTTTCCCTGGTTACTAATGCAAAACAACACTTTTTAACCAAACAAAGAAATAAAAGATTTTTTTTATTTGAATGCTCACAAAGGAAAAAGGAAAAATATCAACAAGTCAAAACCAAGAAAACTTATGGCCTAAGCACATATCACAAAGAGACACTTTAAAAATCACACACAAGTAAATTAAAATTGGACTCTCACACTTGTCTAAAACCCCTATAAAAGAAAATTTTGAGGAAAACTTCTTAATGAAAAAGAAATCTATTGCTGTGATCAAACCTAAGTTACCGACTTCTATGACAGAGACCCAAAAACCTGAGAGGTATAACTCTTGTCAAAGGAAAGGATGACTGCCTCACCTTCAACAAAAATTTTCTCCACAAGAACACTGCTGACAGTTCAACATCAAGTGTGTGCACACGAGCTGTGTAAAGTCAGAGTGTGTGTACACGCGTGTCGGCCTTATACAGACCATGTGTATCTCTGAAACTCCAAGACAAATGAAAGTCCAAGCAATCCATCCCAGGCAAAGACCACTGGTACTGAGAACCAGGATCTCTTGAAGACTCAGACACTTACTTTAACAGAAAAAAGAAAACAAGTCAAGGAAAGATTCATAGAAAAAACCAATCTAAGGTGAAACCTAAGCTATAGAGTGCAAACAACAAAGACTAGAAAGAGTTCCAGAAAACCCCTAAGAAGGACTATTTCTGACAGGGGAGAGGATGACTACCTCTCTAAAAGAAATTTATGGAATCATACACCTGACTGACACTTCCTCAGCTAGCGTGTACATGCGGGCTGTGAGAAGGTAGGGCGCGGGTACACACATGCAAACCTTATATAGGATGCATGTACCTCTGTGGGTCTCGAAAAAAAAAGAAAAAAAAGATAGCTGGTATGGAAGACTAGAATCTCTGTTAAATCAGACTTTTGCTGAAACTTTAAAAACAAGGAATGAAACCATTTTTTAAGAATATCCAAAAAAATATTCCCTGAAACCCTAGAGATCCCCAGTATGGTTGCCAATTCTGTTGTGAGTGGTAAATCCCTCTACAGACTAGCACCTAGGGTTTTATCATGCATGCATAAAAGACCTAAAGATTCCTATTTTCTACTGTCATCACGGACCTAATCCCCATTATTCTTAATAAAATACGTAGTTAAGAAGATCAAGTGAGTGTACCTTATTTCGGGCGTTTGATATCAATCCTTCCTCACGCTTTGTCACTCTTTGAATGCAGCTCTCCTCCCAAGGCTGACCTGCATTCACACAAGGAAAACAAAGAACTCCACATTCATTTGATCTACAAATTAATGGGTTAGAGATTTAATCAGCATGTACACGCAATAAACCATGAAAACCTCATATGGTCGGATGGGAAAAGTACTTCTTTATTATTAACTTCACTAAAGCAACTTACAATGATGAAGTCGGCCATTGCTACACGAACCTGGTCCTGGGATCCTCTTCAATTGTCCTCCAACTTCTTTGCTCTATACTTCTCTTTGCACAAGGACAACTAAAGGTTGGGACAAAGGGAATGCTCAATCGGGTATAGTTTCTTTACTATGATTCTCCTCTTCCAAATGAGACCCCTAACCCTTCTTTTATAGGCTAGAAGAAGCTAGGTATTTGGTCTAATTTCTGACCATGCATGGTTGAAAGGTTTATTTAACTTACCGAAAGCTATGTGTTCCGTCAACAACTTTCCTTTTTTCATGCTTTTGTAGGTACACGCGGGATGTCTTGGGTCAGCTAGCATGTACACATGTGCAGTAATGTAGCAGGGTGCATGGGCCTTTATAAAAGGGGTTTTTAAGAAGAGTTGTTCAATAGTGTTTTGGGAAAAGAAGGAGTCTGAGATGGCCTGATGCCAGGTAAGCATATCTGGTGAAAATTAGGGTTATAACAGTTATTGAAGGTTAAAATTGTTGAAATAACTCTATATGCAGTCAGTCGCCTCAATATTCTTGAATATTCTAACAATTGGTAGAAGAGAGGGTTCCTTTAGGAATAGTCTAATCACTGGAAGGAATATCATGTACAAGCAAGGATAATTTAACAAAAATGGAATACCAATGTTTGATGGAAAAAAATATTCTTTTTGGAGCATAAGAATGAGAGAATTTTTGCAGGCACGTGGATTTGATGTTTGGCAAGTTGTAGTAAATGGATACACTGCACTAGCTTCTACCCTAACAGATAATGTTGGGAAAAATATCAGTGAATACAATTCAAAGGCTATAAGTTCCATTCTAAGTGGTCTAATAGGTTCATAATGCATTAAGGTTGTATATTGTGACTATGCAAAGGAAATTTGGGACAAGCTCAAGAATGTTTATGAAGGATATGCTAAATTCAAAGGGGACAATATTCAAACTTAGAGAGAAAAATTTAAACATATGATAATGAAGGAAAATGAAGATATTACAACTTGTTTCTCTGAGTTGATGAAATTGTGAATACTATAAGAGGTCTCAGAGAGAACTTGAAAATTCAGTTATTGTACAAAAGATACTGAGATATCTCCCAATGAGATTTGACCCTAAAATATTAGTTGTAGAAGAAAGATAATATATGTCTATATTGAGCATGGATGAATTACATGAAAAAATTACAACATATGAAATGAGAACGGAACATGAAAATCCATCCAAAAGGGAAGTAACCTTCAAATCCTCAAACAAGACAAGAAAGAACAAGATATGGTCAAAACCCTACTCCAATGATAATGATTATTTAGAAAATGAAGAAGAAATTCCAAACAAAGAAAAGAAATATCAGAAAAGAGATAAGGAAATAAATAAAGGAATATTTTTGAAAAATAGAATCCTCTATTGAAAAATGATAGTTCCTCATCCGATGAAGATGATGATAGTGACAATGACTCAAGAAGAGTACTCTTCATGGCGTTAGAGACTCAAGAGGAAATTACTAAAGGATATTATGAAGAAGAAGGAGAAGTGAATCTTGAGGTGGAATATATTAGTGCCTTAAGTGATATAAGAATATCAAGGAATAAAAACCAGTCTCTCAAACAAGAGTTAAGTAAACTAAAGGAAGGATGTCAAACCCCTAGAAAAATTCCGAAGAATCCAAGAAGATAGTCATAGATCTAAGGATTTAGTTGGAACAAGACAAATTGATTGAAGAAACACTCAAGACACAACTAGAAGAAAATAATAAAATAAAAGAGAATCTGGAAGCTGAAATAGTCTCACTAAGAAAGAAACTACAAAAGAAGGACATCCAATTAAATTATGGAAATAAAACCAAAATACAGGATGCAATCATCTGCAATAAAAAATCATTCTATTCCAAGTATGGACATGGATAAAAGTAAAATAATACTAAAGATGGTTCATGCTATATGATGACAGGAAATGAAATAGAGCATATAAGTTATGCATATACTATCAAGTGTTCCATCAAGAAAGAAGAATGCAAGACTCTAAAGGAGGACATACATAAAACATAAATAAAAAAGAATCAAGAAGAATATCATACATTGTGAGGAACATGGAATCAAAAACCAACAATGAAGAGAACCCAAGAAGAAGATAATGATTTTATAAGAAATACACCAACTAGAAGACCACCCAAACCCACGTACCAAAATATTTTTCCTTCCTTGTGTTAGTCTTGCAATAATTTTAGGCATAAAGCCATAAATTGTAGAGCCTATACAAAGGGTAGAAAAACATTGAATAAAAGTAGCTATGAAAATCCCAAGAACACTTATAAAGGAAATTATCCTAGAAAGCCTCGTGGGGTGTTTGACATAAATTAGAATAGTTTTGGTGCTTTGGGTTATGAAATGGAATGCTACAAATGTAACAATTTTAGACACATAGCCAGAAATTGCAGAAGTGATTTGATATTTTCCTCGAGAGAAACTAGGCATGTTTCTTTCAATGATATATGGGAACAACAGATAACCTGGAAAAGGAAGCAAGAAGAATTTAAGGTTGAGGAATGTGGGTTTTTCTTACAAGCTCAAAATAGAATAATTCATTGGTATATTGACAGTGGATGCTCAAAGCATATGATTGGAGACAAAAATATATTTGTAACATTAAAGAAATAAAAAGAGGGGTCTGTCATGTTTTCCAATGATAACCCAACCAAAATTTTATCGAAAGGAACAATCAGTCTTCGAAACAAAGATGTTGTGGTAGGAAATGTTGTACTTGTTGATAATATGAAGAATAATTTGCTAAGTATGTGAAAAATATGTGATCATGAACATACATTTATATTCAATTCAAAATAATTTGAAATAAGGAAAGAAGGATCATGCATACTAATGGCAACAATGACAAGGGATCCAAACAACATATAGATCTTGAATGAGATCGAAGAAGAAAGATGCTTTTTGGAAAAGAAGATGAAATTTGGATTTGGAATAGGAGAATGGGACATATACACTTTGATAATCTTTTCAATATCAACAAGAAGAAAGTTGTAAGATAAATACCAGAAATTACAAAGCCAACAAATACTATGTGCAAGCACTATCAAAACAAAAAAGAAACAAAAGTTGAATTCAAGAAAAAAGAATACTCTATGAAAAAATCATTGGAGATTGTACACACTAATTTATGTGGGCCCAAGAGAACAAAAGTACTGGATGGTGAATAATACTTCATGCTACTCATCGATGACTACACCATAATGATCTGGGTTTGCTTCCTCAAGAAAAAGTTAGAAGCTTTCGAATGTTTTAGGGTATTCAAGGAATAGGTTGACAATGAAAATTATTTGAAAATCAAATGCTTAAGATTAGATAATGGAGGTGAGTTGACTTCAAATGAATTCA
>WSFP011555891.1:0-11175 GCA_009831015.1 Picea engelmannii
TCGGCCCCAACAGTTAATTAAGAGACCCAGAAATATAATAAAGGTGGGTTTACCCACCCAGATTGAGAAGTCGGCCCTGCCAGTGAAGAGACACTTCACACGTGCCAGAACTTGTATAAATAAAGGAGGCTAGTGCCTCATTTCATAACAACTCACTTGTTCAGTTTGAGAGACAAGTTCTGATTTGTTACCGGCAAAGGAGAGAGAGAGTGGCGCATATCTTGGAGAGGACTTTCTGTTTTAGCATAGAGATCTCTTGGCATTGTATTGGCTATCTATATTAAGGAAGTTTTGCTGGGTATTCTTCCCCTAGAGGGTTTCCCAGGATAAATGCTGTGTCTCTTGTGAATGTGTATTTCTCAGTGATCTTGTTCTTATGTTGCTGTTATCTATTGAAATGCAAAGAACTATAATAATGGCATAAACATTAACACTAGAGAGGTCACGGCTCAACAGATCTGCACTAGGAGGGAGACGACAGCTTCAAGCACTTTGCAACAACATACAAAGTAAAAATCAGCTCAACAACCCTTAACACAGACTTGGCATCAATAGGGGAAGACCTTCATCACACCAACTACACATGGACCTGTCAACAAGAATAACCAAGGCTGAACTGAACTGTTGAAGGAGGGCCACAGCTTCAAGGAGGAGATCCACTCACTTTGAAAGATAACATGAGTGTGTCCTAAAGATAGAGGGTAGGACTCTATTTATACTTTTAGGCTAGGTTAGGTTAATAGAAATAATAATTAAAATAACAATTAAAAATAACATGTTTAATTAATATAATTAATTAAACATGTTATAATTAAAACATTTAATTAACATTTTTACAATAACCCCTAAAGCAAAAACAAAACCCCAAATAAACACAAACAAGGGTGAAGAGGGTTTCGGAAGGGTGACTGGGTGGAAATACTTGTCCATTCATTCTCAAAGTGACCTTTTTAATTTTATCATCATTGCATATGGGATACATCCCTCATGTGGTCATGCCCGCCTTCAAAGAGGGACATATACAAACAAGCACCTGATCAAAGATCAGGGGGCCCCAGAACATCTCTGGGGTCTTATCCACCAAGGTACAAGACCAAGGATCAACGCATGCCCTAGGCATGGGTACCCTGGAACATTTCCAGGGGCCCTAGACATATCTAGGGACTTTCACTGCTTGGTCCCAGACCAAGAACCCCAGTCATATACTGGGGGCCCTTTCAGGGGTCTTTACTGCTTGGTCCCAGACCAAGAACCCCAGTCATCTATTGGGGGCCCTTACAAGGGTCTTTTGCCATGGCACTGACTGTTTGGTCCCAGACCAAGAACCCCGGGAGTGCACTGGGGGCCCTAGATCTTGGCTAGGGTCTTTTCCATCCTTCCGGAGAATGGCTCTTGCAGCTGCTTTAAATTCAACACACAAAAACATTACAACTGAATCAAGAAACAAAACAAGAAATTCTAACGATTGATACAGCTAGCCAGAACAACTAGCAGTGTACAGTCACATACTATTGAGGTTACAGTTATAACTAACACTCCCTCTTAAACTCAACAGTTACAAACATCATCATTGATAATGCCCAAGTGCTGTCTCTGAAAATCAAAACCGGTTTTTCCTAATGGCTTTGTAAAAATGTCTACGAGATGATCTCGTGAGCCACAAAATTGAAGTGCGATTTCACCATTATTGACTAGCTCGCGTATGAAGTGAAAGAGAGTGTCAATGTGCTTGCTTTTCTTATGAAAAACATGGTTTTTGGATAAGGAAATTGTGGAAGTATTGTCACAGAAGATAGGAGTTGGCTTCTTTTCTGTATGTGACATGTCACTCAATAGTCTTTGCAGCCACACAACGTGACAGGAAGTTGAGGTAGCAGTTACATACTCTGCCTCTGCAGAAGATATTGAGGCAATGGGCTGCTTCTTTGATGCCCAAGAAATCAGGTTTGTGCCCAGGTGAAAAGCATATCCTGAGGTGCTTTTCCGGTCATCTAGGATGCCTGCAAAATCACTGTCAGTGTAACCAGAAAGATGATTATATTCAGACTGAGTGTACCTTAAGCCAAAATTGAGAGTGCCAACAACATATCTCATAATCCTTTTCACCATCTTCCAATTAGAATCTTTGGGAGATTCCATGAACTTGGAAACAAAACTTGCTGCATACATAATATCATGCCTAGTTGTTTTAAGATACAACAAACTTCCTACTAAACTTTTGTACAAGGTAGAATCCACTATAGGGCCTTCATCTTGCTTGCTCAATTTTGTGCCTAGGGGTATAGGAGTTTCTGCTGGATTGGAGTCTTCCATGCAGAATCTTTTGATGATGTCTGCCGCATACTTTTGCCAACAGACAAAAATCCCTTTGGTTGATTGGTCAACCTCAATCCCCAAGATCTGTCATCTCAAACTCAGATTGCATGGCATGTTTAAAACTGGTTAACTTAAGATTTCTAGTATATATCATGTCATCAACATATAAACATACAATCAAAATTTTACCTCGCTGATCTGTTTTGGTGTATAGAGTTGGCTCATCTTGGCTTCTTCTGAAACTTCTCTTGATTAGGTAAGTGCCAATTCTGCTGTACCAAGCTCTTGGAGCTTGCTTTAAGCCATACAAGGCTTTCTTCAACTGATACACTTTGGTTGGCTGGTCTTTGACTTCAAATCCAGGTGGTTGATCCACATAGACCTCCTCTTCTAAGACACCATTCAGGAAAGATGACTTGACATCCATCTGGTATACTTGCCATTTGTGTTGAGCTGCTATGGCTAAGAGAGTCCTTACAGTGTCCAACCTTGCTATTGGAGCAAACGTTTCACCATAATCAATGCCTGGTTGCTGTGAGAATCCTTTGGCAACAAGTCTTGCTTTGTGTTTTTCAATTTGCCCCTTTTCATTGAGTTTAGTTTTGTAAACCCACTTGACACCAATACTTGTCTTATGTCTGGGAAAATCAACAAGATCCCATGTCTTGTTCTTCTCAATGGAGTCAATCTCTTGGTTCATGGATTGAACCCAATGTGACTCTTTAGCTGCCTCTTTAAAAGATGTATGTTGACATGACATTAATACAAAAAGATTGTGATGATCAATATCATCCAACTGCTGATGGATTTCTCTCAAGCTTCGAGTTCTCTGATTTTGAAGTTCAGAGGATGAATTTCTACTTGAAGAAGAGTTGTCCTGAGGACTTTCAGGCTGTCCTTGTACCTGCAATCTTGGAAGGATAGGCTGATGTGTTTGCTTTCCTGAATTTTCTGTGTTTTTAGGAAGTGGCAACAATGGATTTTGACTGTCCATAGGACGATTTTCAGACTCACTCTAGAATTGATTTTCAAGAAATTTGACATCTCTGCTGAGAGTGTGTTTCTTTGAAATCGGATTGTAGAGTCTGTAGGCTTTGGATGTCTTACTGTAGCCAACAAAAATGCATTTCTCACTTCTATCATCAAATTTCTTCCTTAATTCGGAAGGTATGTGAGCGAATGCAATACATCCAAATGTCCTAAGATGAGCAACATTCGGTTTTTTCCCACTCCATGCTTCTTGAGGGACCTTCATCTTGACACTAGTGGTTGGAGATCTATTCAAGAGATAAACTGAGCATGCTACTGCTTTAGCCCAAAATAGATTTGACAGACATTTCTCTCTGAGAAGGCTCCTTGCCATGTTCATTATAGTGTGATTTTTCCTCTCAGCCACTCCATTTAGTTGCGGAGTATACCTGGCTGTGGTTTGCATGATTATGCCTTGTGATTTGTAGAAATTTGCAAATTCTGTTGAACAATATTCTCCTTCTCCATCTGACCTGAGAATATTCACATATTTCCCACTCTATTTTTTAGCTTTAGCCTTGAACTCTTTGAACTTTGCAAAGGTTTCAAACTTGTGTCTGAGGAAATAGATCCATATTTTCCTGCTAAAGTCATCAATAAATGTTAGGAAATAAAAGCTATCACCTATTGACTTTGTTTGCATTGGTCCACAGAGGTCAGTGTGAACCAACTCGAGGTGTTGTTTGGCTTGAGTGGAGGACTGTGGAAAGCTTGTTCTCTTACGTTTTCCAAGAATGCAAGACTCACATGGGGAATTTTGCTCTTTGAAGATAGGTAGAGCTTTGACCATGGAGTGCTTCTGTAGAAGGCTTAGACTCTGAAAGGGTAGATGTCCAAATCTTACATGCCAAATCATAGTTTCATTGGGGGTGGATGCACTGTGTGCATAAGATTGAGTTAGATTTGCAGTTCTAAGGGATAGGGGAAACATTCGATATCTAGTCATGTGGATTTCAGAAATCAATTTTCAGCTGGGAGATTTGTCATATATCCTACATGATGCTCCTTCAAAGAATACCTTATAGCCATTTTCAACTAGTTGTCCTACACTTAACAGATTATGTTTCAGATCTGGAACATAATAGACATTGTTTATGTCTTTCTTGACATTTTGTTTAGTGAGAATAGGTACAGTTCATTTTCCTTGAACTTTGACTAAAGAGTCATCTCCAAGTGAATATCAGATGAAATAGAAGAATCAATGCATCAAAGTAAATCTTTGTTACCTGTCATGTGATTGCTACATCCACTGTCCAACAACCAAAGGTCTTTGTGTTGTTCTTCAGTCTTGTGGCATGAGAGAAACATACCATCTGAGGTTTCTCCTTCATGATTTGAGACATGTGCTTTGCCCGAGTGTTGATTTGCTTGCTTCTTTCGGCATTTAGATTCATAGTGCCCATACCTTTTGTAGTAGTAGCATTGTATGCTTGATTTATCATTTAATCTTCTCCTTCTGCCTCTTTGAGGCTGGAAATCTTGATTTTGGTTCTGATGTCTGTGACCTTCACTTGAGTGATTGTTACTTGGACTTCTCCCTCTTCCTCGGTGACCTTTGCCTCTGTCTTTGCCTCTCCCTCTACTGAAAGAGAATTGAGTCTTGAAGGCGTTGGCTATTGACTCATCTTCGAGATGTAGTCTGGTCTCATGTGTCAATAGAGAGCCCATTAGTTCATCTGTTGAAAAATTTGACAGATCCTTGGATTCAAGGATGGCTGTAACAATCATTTCGAATTTCTTTGGAAGACTTTTGAGGACTTTCTCAACAATCCTCTGAGCAGGGATGTCTTCACCAGTCAACCTGATCTGGTTTACAATTCCCATGACTCGTCATAAATTGATCAACGTTTTTAGACTCTGTCATTTTTAAAGTCTCAAAATGCGTCCTCAAGGTCTGCAGCTTGACTGTTTTGACCTTGTCATTTTCGTGGTAAGTTGTTTTTTAGGATGTCTCAGGCCTGTTTTGAAGTAACAACATCTGTTATTTTTGAGAAAATCGAGTCATCCACCGAGTTATGAATCCAAAACTTTGCCTTATTCTCTCTTTTCCTCTGCTCTTCCTGATCAACTCTCTCTTGATTGGTCATGGCAACTAAGGCTGTTGGATATGGTTCCACGTAGCCAAGATCCACTGGATCCCAACACTCTTGTGCTTGTAAGAAGGATCTCAATGTCTCATTCTAAGAGACCAAAATTCATAGTTCTTTCCAAGAAGAATCGACCCTTGTGTTGTTCCTAATTTGTCAGAGGTGGCCATTTTGAAAAGAAATAGAACAAAAAAAAGATGTTAGGGATTTTCGTGCTTTACCTGTTTCCCGCGCGTAAAACCAGGTCTGCAAAGTTCTCTATGTATGTTATAGGGAGTTTCGTGCTTTACTTGTTTCCTGTGCATAAAACCAGGTCTGCGAAGTTCTCTATATGACTTTGAGCCGAAAAACGCGGGGTAGACCACTTCTTTAGCTACGATCTGGATGGATCTAACTATCCGAGCACGAGATCTACAGAGTTAGAACTTTGAGCTCTATTCTTTATCGACTATAGCCCCTCTAATGGCAGAATTGGGCTATCTGAGTGTACTCGAGAGCCAAAACAAATTTGAAGTTTAGTTGCTCATGTGATTGTGGGCTTAAAACTAGGCGCTTCGGGACTTCGGGCTTCGGGCATTTTGATGCGTGAAGGCCTCAATTCTTCCTAATAGCTGAATGGCCGAATAGCTGAATTGCTGCAAAGATCAACGACTCACAATTACTTCGGGAGTTTGGGCTTCGGAGCCTTCCACCGCTCTTAATCGCAAAACTCGCGAAGTGACGAAGCGATGAACTATCCATAGAGATGTAGATCCAACAGTCCTCAGACCTCTGCTAACCAACGACTCGATCCGGGAGCATCCCCTTCCTTCCCTTAATTCAAAGTCACCGGAGATCAAATGAAGGGGAACAAAACAACCGCTCTGAATCAATAGGAACCATACTACTCAGAACAGATGGAACAACCCGATCCTATTCCTATGGCACCCGATCAACAACATAAGGAGGAAATATTACCTGATTATGAGCGGTACCCTAACCAAAGTGATCCCCAGCTGCACCTATCCCGTCTATTACAAGATCCAAGGTAGATATCACTACCTCTTTAGTTATTCAGGGTGTTCCCTCTCTGTGTTCTTCAGTTGCTTGGTTCTATTCATCAAGGAGGTGGTTACCTATCAACATTGTATGCTCTAATGTCTCTCCACGATATTCACATGAATTACCTCCTCCTTCCAGCTTGTCATGTCTACTAAGAAGGCTAAATGCTTGACACTTACCCAAGATTTTTTCGGAACTTCGGTGTTCGGGAGTTTCCGTCTGTTGACTCGTGCTAACCTCTGAAATGTCGAATCTCCGAATTGCTAGATCATCCTCCACGTGTCCTCTTGATTGGACGACTGAGATTTACTTCAGAATACCGGGCTTCGGGAGTTCCGAGATGCACACCACCACAAACCTCCGAAGTGTTAACTTTCTGGAGTGTCAGATCTGTTGACATGTGTCCTCAACCTTCAACAGTTCAGATTTACTTCGGGCTTTGTCCAGTTCTCGCTCCAATGCTTCACTTTGCAAAACCCTCAGAAGTGCTAAGCCTCCGAAGTGAGAGATCTGGCGCCACGTGTCCTCGTTGATGGACGGTCTGAATTTCAGGTTTCGGGCCTTCTGGAGTTCTTGCTTCACGTTTATGACTTTCCTCCGAAGTGGCTATCCTCTGAAGTGCAGGATCTCCTGCCACGTGTAGTCTGCGATCAATGGCCTGGATTTACTCCAGCTCTTCGGAGCTTCAGGAGTTCTTGACTCAACAGACCTTCGTTCTTCTGGAGTGTTGATCTTCCGAACTTCCGGAATGACGTCGCGTGTCCACTGAAACCAATGGCTAAGATTAACTTTGGGAAAATTGCCCTTTGGCGATTGCGGCTCCTTCACACTCCTTAGACCTCCGAAGTGATCTAGCTCTGAAGTGTGGGATCGCGTGACGCGTGTCCCTTCTGGCTCCAACGATCCAGATCTACTTCGCGCCTTCGGGACTTTGAGAACCTCCTTCTGCTATTCCTCCTGAACAGCGAACCAACGAAGCGCTGATTGGACGCCACATGTCCTCCAATTCGACGGACAGGATTTGTTTCGGGCTTCGGAACTTCGGAAGATTTTGACTCCTCTGCAACCTTTGCACGAAATCGTCGAATACGCGAAGTCCAAAGAACTTCGACGGTTAAAGCCTACGCACTTTTTCTTGATCTGACGACTACTCTTGCTCTCACCCAGATCTAACGGTTGAAAACTGTTCGCTTCTTCTGTGCGCTCCTCGTCCTTTCTGAGCTTGATTTAATGGCTTAGATCTGTTCCTGCGGCCGATCTTACGGCTGATGTTGCTTCTCCTTTGCTGCTTCTGCAACTTCCTCTTGAAGAAGGGATTCCACGAATCTTTAAATGCTTCGTCCTTCTGCAGGGCTGCTTCCTCGCGCTTTGCTGTCTCCAAGGATCTTTTGAGCAGACTGCTCTCCAAGCTCTGTGAAGAGTCTTACCTCCGACGCTCTCGTCTGCAAGACAACGTATACTCTGCGCTCTTCCTCCTAGGATCTGGATGCTCTCCAGGAACTGTGAAGAGTCTCACTTCCCGAGCTCTTCACTCCTCGGATCAGGCTGCTCCCCAGGCACTGTGAAGAGGCTTACATCCCAAGCTTTGATACCATGACAAAATAAGAAGTAAAGAAGATAATACAAAGAAGACAGATTAGGAGCAAGAATGTGTAGAGCGCATTCGTATTAGATGAAAGGATGAACCTTATAGTAGAGAAACATTACAACTGAATCAAGAAACAAAACAAGAAATCCTAATGACTGATACATCTAGCCAGAACAACTAGCAGTGTACAGTCACATACTGTTGAGGTTACAATTATAACTTACACAAGGCACCTAATCCTCCTTCTAATCTCATTTTTCTCTCAATTTGTAAGTTTGTTTGGTCCTTTATCTATAAAAGGCTAACAAACCTTTCCTTTCTAAGATTGTAACTTGAAGAAGTTAGTGGGATAATCCACTAGCCCTCTCATCCCCCCCACTTCGAGGGGATTGTGTCATTTTTGCATTCATTTTGCATCTGTCCCAATTTTTCTAACTAAGCAAGTTAAAATCAATTTAAAACGAACCAAGATAACACAACAAAACATTTATGTTCCGCTATAGATTAGTTAGTTTAGTTTTCATTTTCAAGTTCATTTCAAGTTATTTTATTTTTATTTTTGTAAAGTAACGAACCTTCCCCGTCAAGGTTCTATTATTCTTTCGGCCTTGCAAGTATAGCTTGATCTTGGCATGATTAGAAAGGAACTTGATTCGTGCAGAGTAGATTAATTCTGTAGCTTTTTTCCATTATTGCTCAATACAGGATCGATACTCGCTAACTACTTGTGAGTTCAGGGGGATACTCATTGAGATTCGTTCTCTCCCCATTGGAAGTCATTGCAGTTTCACTTGTACCCATTTGGGGGATAATATTTAAAAGGAACACATGATAGATTAGATCTTTCATTTCTCGCTTACAATCTCTTGCAATTGTGAGTGGATCAACACTATCAGTCCATCTCATTGAATTAACTTAAATCCAAGTGAAATCCTTTAATTAACTAAAATTCCCAAGATCAATTCAAAACATTTATCTTGTAGCAATACACACTTTCCTTTTTGGCAATGGTCTCTAAACAATATTTCATTTGCTTATTATCATTCGCATGAGCAATCTTTGGATGTGTCATTATATGTTGCTAGATTAGTATTTGCTTTTGTTTCTTAATTTAACTACTAGAATTTCTTGTACTTAACTTTTAAACCAACCTTAGATTATTTTATTAGGGCCTTCCCCCCTTGGCTTCGCTAGGAGTTAGCCTAGACGGAGGAGTCGAGTATCAAGTGACAACAACTCAACTCTAGACTCGCCCCCAAGGCTGTACCCAATGGATTGAAGATTTCTTCCACGTGACCTAGGGTGCGGATTAGGCGGTGACACTCCCCTAGGGTTTTCCCTTATTGATTGAATTCTAGAGCTTATGATTGTACTCCTCTAGGGTTTTATCACCTTGATAATTTGTTAGAATCCTTAGAATACATAGGACGACATATAGGGTTTGTGATTGTACTCCCTTAGGGTTTTATCCTAAGTTGCAAGAAACGGTACCCCCCCATGTTTCCCCCCCTGAAACGAGGCGAAACACCAGTACGGGTATGGTACGGTTGTGAAATGCTGTCGGCTGTACCGTACGACGTTTCTCGATTTGGAAACGCCATACGGTACGACCGGTGGCATTTTCCGTCTTGTACGATCGACGTTTTAGGCGTCTTTGAGGCGAAATAAGGAAAAAAAAGGGGGCCGTGGGGCCCCCGAACAATCAATTAATTTTTTTTGGCATTTTCTATATTCTCCAATGAGAATGAAATTGATTTTTGTGCCTTTTTTTTAATTTCAAAAAGAAATTTCTATAAGCAAATAGAAACCCTAAATCTTCTTCCTTTGTTGTAAGAAACCACTTTCTTCACTCATTCCTCACACTTTCATTAGCAAGAGGAGATTCCTACAGCAGCAACAAGGATATTGTGTGTGGTTTTCGTGAGCAAATTTCTTTCCTATTTGGTGAACAGATTTATTTTATGTTTGCTTAGCAAGTTAGCAGATTTTTTTGTTCTCTTGGTGAGCAATTAATAAATTTCTGTTTTGTTTGGTGAATATATTTTCTTCTTGTTTTTGCAACATTCATGGCTTCTCAAAGTGCTATTTCATCTTCCCCTAGAGCTGCTGAAGTAAGCAGGCAGCAAGAATACTATCCTCTTTGGAGGCATGTTACCAAGATCAAGGCTATGGGTGCTGGTGAAGGCTCATGGGAATGGAAGTGCAATTTATGCAAGAAGGATAAAACCTTCAAGGGCTCTTACACGAGTCAAGGCTCACATTTTGCATGAAGGGAGGGGTATTGAAGGTTGTCCACATACTCTTGATTTGCAGGTGAGGGATAAATTCCAGAAAGAGCATGATGATGCTCAAAAAATTAAGGATAATAGAGCCAATATTGCTATGCATGGCACTAGCAAGCATCCTCCTTCCTTGGGTGTTAGCAATGAGCCAAGGATTGTTCATGAAGCAAGGAAGAGGAGGGCGCTAGTGGTAGAAAACGAGATATCCAAAGGCCCTGGAGGACGAGGTGCAACTACAAACAGCTGATTGATGAAGATGTTCAACAATCAAAAGAGAGAAGAAACAGAGTTAAGAGTGACAAGGGCCATATTTGCATGTGGCATCCCATTTAATGTGGTTCAATCCCCCTCTTGGAAGGATATGGTAAAGGCAATTAATGAGGCTCCTCAAGGTTTCAAGGGGCCAAACTATGAAAAACTCAGAACAATGTTGCTGCAGAAAGAGAGGTCATTGATTCATGATATTCTCAAACCAGTTCGTAGATCATGGACCAACGCAGGGGTTTCCATTATCTCTGATGGATGGACTGATACAAAGCGGAGGTCCTTGGTCAATGTTATTGCATCATCACTAATGGGAGCGATGTTCTTAAGAGAAAAAGATTATTCTGGCAAGGTAAAAGATAGCAAATTCATTGCTGATATTTTAATTTCTGCTATTGAACAAGTAGAGCCAACAAATGTGGTGCAAGTTATCACAAATAATGCACCCGTTTGCAAAGCTAGAGGCTTGATTGTTGAGAGTAGATATCAACATATTTTTTGGACTCCTTGCATTGTCCATAATTTAAATCTCATTTTAGAAGAGATTGAGGCAAAAACTGAATGGATT
>WSFP011555899.1:0-11175 GCA_009831015.1 Picea engelmannii
GAAGCAAAAATTGCCTTGTAAAAGTATATTGTAATTTCATTGTAAATCTGGACCGTTCATTATAAGGTCGCAGATCTAACGGTAGAGATTATGTTAGGGTTTTTTCCCTAGAAGGAAACCCTCTTTTATGAGGGAAATGTATTACGGCTAAGGAGGATGGTGAATATTGTATTCTGAGAGAGGAGACTGTGAGAGAAAGAAGAGGAAGTTACAGCGGGTTTTGCTGTAGGTTGTATCCCTTCATTTGCTGGATAAAAATAAAGGAAGGACCTGGCAATTTCTCTGGTGGACGTAGCCCACACTGGGTGAACCACGTAAATCTGTGTCTCTCTTGTATTGTGTGTCTTCTGTGTTTCGTTTCTGCATTTGTTTTATTTTATTGCTCCGCGGTCCTGTTTTTCTAATAAGAGGGCCAAGGCCATTGTTGGGCTCGTGATTTGGTTAAATTAATGATGATGGTTAGATCCTTTTTGATCGGTATTATATGTTTATTTTACTATTTTGAAGAATTTTTGAAGGATTCTTATATCAAATCGTCATAGCTTCTACCAGGTTCGTATAATTTATGTTTTGTGATGGTTTTAATTTTAATTTAGCATGATTTAATGATTACAAGGAGCTAATGCATGATCTGTGTGTCACAGGGAAAAATCGCATGGCATTTTTCCATCCAGCAGCTCATCTGGTACTCCATCCGGCACTGCGTCTGACACTCCATCCAACACTAAAATCGTGGGCGAGTTGGTGGTTGTTATATTGATGGCCAGTGTTGGGCGAATCAACGACATGGGTTTTTCTCATGCTCGTGGCCTCCAACTATGAAGCTCTTGAAATCTTGGATTGAGCATTGAGTGGCTTGTTTGGTTTCTAGAAGCCACATGGAGTTTTAGCGCATTTAATGTAATTTGTTTTTTTTAGAGGAGGTCAACCCTTCCATTGGTCAACCTCTTGAATTGTAACTACTATAAATACCATAGTAGTGGTCAGACAAAATTTAAGTTAAGAATTGTGAATCTAGAATTGTTTTTGCTGTGTAATTCGAGACATTTCCATAAACTTGTGCAAGACTGTGTTTTTAATTTAAATGCCAAAATCGTGTTGCTTGAGCTCTTGATTCATTGTTGAGGAGTATCCATGACCTACTGGGGGGCACTAGTGGTCTAGGTGAATATTTAGCTAGTTAGCTTGTGTATTCGAGTTGTGCAATTGTCATTTCTTTCACTTTTTGTTATATGCGTTTTTATCATTTTACATGTTGTGTGTTTGTTGTTCATAGCTTAATTGTTTCAATTTCATTTTTGTAGGTTGCTTGTGAATGATAGTGTTAATATGCTATGTCTTTTTAATTAATTAGGAAACAACTTGCAAGATTAGCTACTAACCTTGTTGTGTGATTAAATGATAGTTTGGGTTTCTGCAGATTGAAGTAGAATGATTAAAACAAAGTATTGAGTTAAAATATGGTATAGAGTTTCTTTGGCAAAGTTTCGATGGATGAATAGTTGCTAGCTTTGATTTTAATGCTTCATTTTCTTAACTAGTTTTATCAGTAACTTTGCTTATTAAATTTCATGTAGTATGTTAAGGTAGAAGTAGAATTTACATTATGCTTTTATATGCATTTTAACTTGCAATTTGAATTGTTAAATAATAGGATTAGCTTAGTTTATTTTACGAAAATTCCATTCTAGAATTAAATTGCAATTCTAAATAGAAGCTTGATTTTGAGTTTAGTTTTTAGTTATAAATCTCTAATGGTGGAATTTTCTTACATTAGCATATTAGTGCATTTGAATTCAATAGATTAGTGTTTTATTATCGTTGACGATGAATGCATAAATTGAGAGATCACATGTATTTTTAGGATAGTTGATATTTCTTCTATGATGGGTAAGTTCTTGTTAGATTGCCTCATTCATACCTCTCATTTCTCCATAGAAGTTAATATTGAAATTATTCCTCCCAGACTATCACTAATCATTAGATGCCATCGTGATGTCATAAGACAATGAAGACATCATCATTACATTTGAAGTTTCTTGTCATTGTAGATTAAGAGTAATTGTTGATAAATCTTTGAATATTGTTATGATGTTTTTAGTTCAATAGGTTAATATTTCCTTTTGTAGATTAGAAGTACTTATGAATTTTATCTTAAGAATAGAGTTCACTTTCTTAATAATTTGATTAGTTACTTGTTAAGTAGTTTTGATTAGTTTACTTGTTGCATAAGTTTTCATAGGTTAGTTATTTGATTACTTATTTGCTTACTTACTGCTGCTCATTGAATTTGAATAGATTGATTAGATTAGTTTGTTGTTGCTATTGTCTATTAAGTTGAATAGATTAAATAGATGGCTTGATTTTTCTCATTAGATTGATTAAGTTAACTTGTTCATTTTAGGGTTGTCATTTTCTTTCTTAGGACAATCCATCGATCCATTATTCAAAAGTTACTTAGGGTAAATAGTTTAAGTTCCTTAAGTATATTAGCTATCATATAGACCATTTCCTTAGTTAAACTTTACTACCTCTATCTTTTTTGCATTGGCATATATAGTGCTACAACTTTAAGTTTACTTACCCCAGGTTGACAATTTAATTGAGGGTTTTTAGTGCATATAGAACACCCATCATTTTTGGCACCGTTGTTGGGGAGTTGTCTCAAGGTAGGAGATAGATCATTTATAAACTTTAGCATTAGATTGGTGGCGAGGGAACTTTAAGACGAGAGGTAAGAACCTGCACATATGTTATAGCAGGTTCCCCCAAACCCAATGGTAGTTTTTCTTTTTGTTGTTTTCTTTCATGAATAGACCTAGGGACGTAAAAGGTAGATACATTAAATCTAAATCAGACCTTTCAAACAAGGTTCCTTACGACCTTTTTGGGGGAAGGAACATTCTACTCATAAACTCCGTAGACCGATACCGAAAAATAGTAGCTAGCTCAACCCAAAGAGATAAAGTAGTCTCTGAAGAGACTAAGACAGGGAGCACTATAGAACAAAAAACTGAAGCATCAGTAATAGTGGGACAAGAGGGAAGACAACTTGAGCCTTCCATGAAACCAAACAATACAAAATTTATTTTCTTACCACCATTAGGAGATCCTAACTTTGAAGACATCATAGACCTTGAACAGGTGAATACTTTGTTTGGTAGTTCATCCAACATAATTTTCTCTCAAATTGACACAGAAACTTTGGCACGAATAATCTCAACCGGCTCAAGTAGAGTCCTAGACACCTAAGAAGTAGGAATACCTTCCCATTAGAGGGATACATTTCTCATACAAAAGCCTTGGGATACCTTCTTATTTAAGTTTGACATCTTGTGTAGGAGATACAAATACTTACAAGATGCCCATAAACTAAAACTCTTTCCTGCCACCCTCAAGGACTCTGCACTAAGATGGTTCATGGGGTTGAGAGAGTCCAGTATTAGGTCTTGGGAAGCCATGAAAGATATATTTCTTAAAAAGTACCAAGATTACTGGAAGAACAAGGAGTCTCGTAATGATATTTTTAAAGTCCAACAGTTAGGAGATGAGAATCTCGAGGATTATATGGAACAGTTTTCTTATGTATCCCAAAAATCAAAATATCATGACCTTCCAGATGATGCAGTTAGGGCTCTTTTTCTTAAGGGAATTTCAAAGGAATACCTAGATATAATTAACCTGATGGCATCATGTGACATCTCCCATAAACCATTTGCCTAAATCTGTGAAATGTGTAAAAATTACTCGAGGAGTAGAGCTAAAATAGGGAAGAATGTTCGGGATCCTTGCAGTAAAACTTAAAACCAGTTAGTTTAGGTGGTATCACAAGAGTAGATATAGGAAAACTTTTAGATAATTTAAAAAAATAGATATTAAGCACGATAGGTTCCCAGTTGGACACCCTAAAAATAAAAAATAAACAGGAGGAGGAAAATGCAACAATGAGCATATATTGCCTAAGATGCAAACGGAAGCATTCCTCAAGGGAATGCCCATTGGATAACATTTCAGTTTATGGCTTCTGCACGGAGGACCAATCGACTAAAAAATGTCCATCATTGCCCAATTTTTTATCCATCTATAAGAGTGGGGATCATGGAGAGTCCTCTTATGCACCTAGGAGGCCATGACATCCTAGGAACCAACCCACATACTCGGATCTACAACCTCAATTTCCACCCTATTATCAACAATAGTGGAACTCACCAAGTTGAAAAAACTGGTATACACAGTACCAACACCCTTGGATTCAAGGATGGAGAGAAGGAAATAACCAAGGGAACTCTCAAGCTCCACCTATCCCTATGGCCAACCATCCTTATCCTCAGTTTCCACCAAACATCCCACAAATTCTGTCAGGTTTTCTTCCACCACCTTTACCTCCTATTCCACAAAAAAAACTGCAACAATATCATAATGCAAGCTCCCCAATACCAAAATTATTACTGGCACAATCAGTGCCCAATCCAAATAATAAGCCCACTCAACCTCTTCACAATGTTGAGATGCAAGCCTTCCCAACATATGTTATTTCTCATGTTCCATTGCAAGAGATTCAACTGAGGTTGGGAAAAGTTTTGGACAGGCAAAGACCTTCAGTAGTCATCTAGGAAGAAGAAGAAGAAACCCCCAAACAACCCACAGATGATACTAGGTGGGAAGATGTTATTATTCCTAAGGACCAAGAACCCAAGCTTCCCCAAAATGAACCTTCACAAATTACGAAGACCCCTCATTATCCAAAAATATTAGTAATCAAGAAACCTACCGCCCGACCGGAATTTGACATATTGAATGAATTGAAGAATATTTTTATCAAGATTCCCTTGCTACAAGACATTAAGGATATTCCAATCTACAGTAAGGTAGTCAAAGAATTATGTATTAAGAATCCATGGAGGAAGCAGAAGGATCCTCCAACAGTACATTTGATAGGAGAACATTTCGAGTATATATCAGAGTAGCCTAAGGTGGAAAAATATGGGAACCCAGGAAACCTCATAGTGACCATAACCATTAATGAGGTTTCCATTAGAAACACTCTCATAGACCTAGGGGAAACCATCAATGTTATGACCGTTACTACCTTGGAGGAATTGTAGTTAAAACCTCTTCTTAGGCCTACCCCAACCATTTTGGAATTAGCAGATAAGATTAGGGTTATACCTGAAGGAATTATAGATGACATCATAGTTACTTTAGCCTCATGGGAGTACCTAGTAGAATTTATGGTCATCCACTCAAAGGATCCTACCAAATGCCATCCCATTATTTTTGGAAGACCTTGTTTAGCCACAACCAATGCATTTATTGGTTGTAGAGAAGGAGAAATGACCATCTCAAATGGACTCTCTATCCAAAAGCTCATCATATACCCTCCAACCCAACCTATCATGGAGAATATATGGTGGATTGAATGTCCATATGAGAATGAGTACTAGGAATAACCTGTGTTTCCAAGTGATCATTCCTGGGCACTTCAAGAACACACAACGAAAAATGTGCTAAACCAGTTTATTTCTGCTATCACGTGTGTCGATTTTCCACAATCATTTCCTAAATTTGAGTACATGTTTGGGGAAGAATTTCAGGAACAATTGGATGCATCCATTTTGTATTTGAAATATTTCATCTTCGATATAGATGATTCTACCACATCTTATACCATGCCCTACGAGATTAGTCTAGGAACATTTCTACATATAAACTTCGGGTTCGATGCAGACCAAGAAAAGCAGTTAGTAAGTGTCCTTAAAGAAAAATTAGGGGAATTCACCTGGGAATACATTGAAATGAAGGGTATACACCCTGACACATGCATCCATCACATATATACCTAGGAGGAAGTAACACCTGTTAGGAAACCCTACAGAAGGATGAACCTAGCACTCAAATATATAGTAAAAGAGGAGATCCAAAAGTTATTAAATTTCGGGTTTATTTATCCCATCTCCAACAATAAGTGGGTATCCTCACTTGTAGTGGTTCCAAATAAATTGACTGGGAAATGGAGAATTTGTGTTAATTTTCAGGAATTAAAAAAATCCACTCTGAAGGATTACTTTCCTCTTCCTTTCATTGACTAAGTTTTGGATACTCTGCCTGGAAAGAAATATTTCTCCTTTTTTATATGGATATAGTGGGTACAATAAAATTATCATAGCACTCGAGGATGAGGAAAATACCACCTTTACTTGTCCTTGGGGCACCTATGCCAATAGGTTCTTACCATTTAGATTGTGTAATGATCCTTCCACATTTCAACGAGCAATACTAGGGATATTTGTTGATCTTATTCATGATTGTGTGGAGGTATACATGGATGAATTCATAGTATATGGAAACACTTACCATGAAGCCTTAGATAACTTAGAAAAACTCCTTAGTAGATTCCAAGAAATGAACCTATCTTTAAGTCATGAAAAATGTAAAATGTTGTTGACTGAAGGAGTGGTTCTATGACATCACGTTTCATCTTAAGGGATCAAATTCAATCCTGCAAATATTGAATTCATCATCATACTTCCACCCCCCAAGACTCAGAAAGAGGTGAGAATCTTTCCTGGACATGACAGATACTACTGCCATTTTATTAAAAATTTTACAAATATTGTTGCACCCATGTTTGGATTTTTAATAAAGGATGTTTATTTTATTTGGACTGAGCAATGTCAAACTGACTTTGAAACCCTGAAAGCTAAGTTGTTTATGGCACCAGTTCTTAGGGGACCCAATTGGGCTCTCCCATTTCACATATCCAATGATGCCTCTGACACTGCAATAGGAGGAGTATTAGGGCTGAAAGAAGACCAACAATCCTATGCCATTTATTTTGTGAGCAAGAACTTGTCCCCTACCGAGTGAAACTACACAATTACCGAGAAGGAATTTTTGGTAGTAGTTCACGCTATCAATAAGTTTCACAACTACATCAGAGGTTATGAAGTATTTGTACATATAGATTATTCTTCCATTATATTTCTCATGAATAAACCCATAACTAATGGTCAAGTGACTAGGTGGCTCCTGCTATTGCAAGAGTTTAACATCACCATTCTTGACCGACCTGGAAAGGAGAATTTGGTGGCTGATTTTCTTTCACAAATAAAAAATGAGGATGATGATATTCCTGTAGATGATAGTTTCCCATATGAGCACCTTTTTCCCTCTCTGTAAACACCCAATGGTTTGCAGATATGGAAAACTATTTGGCTACTAGGAAGTTACCATCTCATTTATCACCTCATGAAAAACGTAGAATTATTATGCAAAGTGCCAATTACTCTTGGGTTGGCCATGACCTTTTTCATACAGGTCTTTATTTGATCATTCATAGATGTGTCCGACAGGATGAGATACCATAAATCCTATGAAGTTGTCATGATGGACCATGTGGTGGCCATTTTTTTGACAAACGTACAACATATAAGGTGTTACATTTAGGTTACTATTGGCCTATCATTTTCAAGATGAGGAGTTTTGATAGTTGTCAAAGGATAGGAATACCTACGTCAGTTAACGAGATTCCCTTGCATGCCCAAGTTATTATAAAAACTTTCAAGAAATGGGACCTTGACTTTGTAGGACCAATTTCACCCATGTATCATAAGAACAACTATATTTTGGTTTGTACAGATTATGTCACCAAGTGGGTCGAGGCAAAAGCTCTATTTAGGGCTACAAAAAAATCCATTTTCAAATTCATTTATGAAGACATCTTTACTTGCTTCAGTGTTCCTCGTGAAATTGTTATAGACCAAGGCACTTAATTCACTTCCAAGCTGATGAGAGAACTAATGGAGAAATATGGGATTAAACACTATAAATCTTCTCCATACCACCCACAAGCTAATGGTCAGGTAGAGTCTACAAAAAACATTCTGGAAGCTATCTTAACCAAGACTATTCAATTGCATCATCGAGATTGGGTTGATAGGCTTCTAGAGGATTTGTGGGCATAATGGACCACCTGGAGAAACACCACTGGGCATACCCCTTATGAGTTAGTGTACGGGAACCAAGTACTTCTACCAATATAATTCCAAGTAAGGACCTTCTTTATTGCCGCAGAATTTGGATTAAACTTAGATGAGGCTAAAAAACAATGAGCCCTACAATTAAATGAGTTGGATGAGATCAGGCAAGATGCTATCCAACGAACAATATTAGTCCAAAACCAGAGGAGCAAGTGGCATGACAAATTTATTAAGAGGAAACACTTCCAACCTAGTGATTGGGATTTGTTGTTTGACTCCTGATTTAAAACCTTCAAAGGAAAACTCACCACTCAGTGGTTGGGTCCTTACGAGATAGTCACCATGTATGACAATGGGGTTGTAAAAATCAAAATAATTGATGATGGACAAGTCTCCTTTGTAGTAAATGGACACCGACTCAAAATTTATCATAGGCCCATTTCCAAAGAAGAATTTCTACATGTCATGTCAACTAAGAAGTAATTGGCCCTAGTAGATGGGGAAATCCCCCCTTGTTATTGAATGTTTTCTAAATTTTCGACTGTACATATGTAAATAATTTTGAATTTTGTTGATAGAAAATTACAGAGATTTCTGTAGGTATTTATTTCACCAGGAATAGACAATTTCAAGGAAATATAAAAGAAGAATTTTTCTTCAAATTATTGCTATACTTGAACCTTGTTGTCTACTAAGCATCAAACGAATAATGACTTCTTGTAATTAGCCATATTTTTGCAAAGATTTTCATCTTCTTTTTCTCAAGGAATCTTAAATAGCAGTTGATCTTAAATCTTCACCACTATATAAGGAAGTGATACCATAACCATCAAGCTTATAGGTCACTCATACAGTTTCCCCAAGAACCCTGAGTAAGTAAGGAAAGTATTTTTATTAAAGAGTAACAAGGGGGTCTGATTAGCGGTTAGCCATGGAAACATCACAATAAATTAAAATATGAAGAAAGTGAGTTGAGCCTAAAGATAACTTTCTGTTTTTCCCAATGGTACCATCCACTGCACAATAAAAATACTTGATTATATCATATATTTGGATAGGATACGTCTGCTTAAGTACCCCTTACATCAGGAAAATCACTAAGGAATATATAACAAAAAGTCATCTTTTAACATAAATACCATCCCAATTGAAAAAAGGAAAGAAAAAAAAATTGTTTTCAGAGCTGTCCCCCCATCTTCTTGCACAAAGAAATATTATACTAAAATATTAAATGATGGAGGGCCAGTCTTTGAGGGTGTAAGAGGCTAACCCACCAGGATACTGAATAGGTTTGCTGGCAGTAGATACCGGCCTGTGGTATGACTACGTAAAACCACCAGAGTACTAAACATGCTTGTTGGCAGTGGAGCATTCTACCTAGAGAGGATGATAATATGGCAAAAAATAAATAAGAAATTTAAACTTCTCCTGATGTACGACATTACTTGTAGACAAAGGTAACACAAAGTATGTATGGTTAAGATAAGGTTAATGAACTCCATAAATTTTCCATTGGGAACTAACTTTGAGACTATATTGGAACTCTCTCGCCTAATTCTTCCTAACTATATGTAGGATGTTCTATCCTATAGGTGGGGCCATATTCTAAATGTCTCATCAGACCGATATGTGAAATTTATCTCTACACTTAACAAGTTGTAAATCTTAGGCTATTAGGAGAATTGACTGGTTTCCTATATTTTTGGTTGTGAGGTGTCACAATACTTAGGTGTGGGGGATGGGTTTCATGAGTTGAAAAATGATAACACTGCCTAGAAGAAGTAGAATATTTGTAAAAAATTGTGTGTATTGTTTTTATGATACAGGCTATTACATCAATAATTATTTTATTTTTTGATAAATATTCCCTATGTGTTATAAATTGTTGTACATTTCCTTAACATACCACTTAACTGGTTTATTTTCGTTACATACTATTCATTACAGAGTTGATATTACATGCCTTATGCAAGATAGAGGAATGGATTCTGTGAGCACAATGAAAAAACAAATAATAATGGAACATTATTATCCTGCCTATGCTCTTATTCACTGTGACTGTCAAAATCTTTCTAAGACTGAAGGCTGTGGATAAAACATCCATTACAGGAGGAATAAATTTCATTTCGCACAGGGGTTCCATATGGAGTGTCATATGAGGTGACATTTAAAATACCATATGAGGTGTCGGATGATGAGTCATATTAAGGATCAAATGAGATGTATACACACAGTAAATGTCCACGAATTCAGGTAACCAGGAATCATTTGCATTTATTTGAGTTAGTTATGACAATTGAGATTAAGTGATACAATTCCTAAGCATTTTTTATGATCAAATGCCCAAGTCAAAGACTTGGACATTGATCTAACTCTTTAATCATTATGATTGCCTCCCAAAAGATGCCCTTCAAATTCGAAATCGACACACTCATGCTCACACATGGAAACTTATGTGTGATGAATGAAAATGTTTCCACCTTGGGTGCATTAAAAAACTGAGGAATCACTCAATTGGTTATCCCATTTATGCAACACGTTCACCCTCTTCTCAATTACGTTCACCCTCTTCTTAATCACGCTCATCCTCAGCCTGATTGTGCCCATCCTCTGTTGAATTCCACCCTCTTTCCATTTCTCCACACTGTCACCATGCCCAAACGATATGATTTGTCCTCCTATGCTAACCTCTTTTCCATCCCTGAGTTCGCACAGTGCAGAGAAGTGTTCCTTTGCACAAGCTGGGGGATGTTCTTGGTTCATTTGTAGGGCCATGATGTCGGCGTTTCTATGCAATTCTCCCTTGGATTTGATGGAAATATGGTGCCCGTAGGGTCTCTCACCTTCATGGTCTCTGAGGAATCAATTTCCTTAGCCAAAAATCTCCCACGAGTTGGAGACCACTGGTTTAAACATCACTAGTTGCTACGAGCGAGCTTAATAGGGTCTTCAAACCTAAATTTCAGAATATCTCTAGAGATAATGGATACTCCAGGGAGTGGATTAAGGATGAGCTAATCAAGCCTCTCATATTCATCACCATAATGATCACATGTGAAGGTAGATATTCTATTTTTAAAGCCTGCCACTTTCGATTATTAGCTCACTTTCAATTCAATAAGCCATTGAATTTTCCCTTTTACTTCTTAAGAGTCTTGAGAAGATGTCTTCCCAAGTATGGAAGAATGTAACCAAT
>ML906516.1:0-10680 GCA_009831015.1 Picea engelmannii
AGTCCAGAGTGATGTGGCAAAATGATGTCATCCAAGGTGACGTGGATCCATGATTGACATGCCACGTGTCACTTGGAATCGTATGTCGCATAGACCCTACGCACCCATTAACATGTGACATGTGTCACCCATGAAGGGGCCATGTGTCATCTTTTCCTTGCCATGTATCACACCTATAACTTATCGTTTGGTCCATTTGGTGGGAGAAGTATGCGGGAGCCACCTGTATTTTCCTTCGCATCTAGTACGTCACCTCATGCAAGGGTGGATCCTTCAGGAGTCTGGGGATCCAGGGGTTTTGGATGCAACGTCATGGGTAATTCGAAAAGCTCGAAGGTTGGAGCCACGTGGAGATATTCTGGGACTTTGAAAGTCCAAGAATTAGGGACTTTGAGGGTTTTGGATGCAACGTTGTGGGTAAGTTGAAAGGCCCGAAGGTTGGAGCCATGTGGAGAGATTCTGGGACTTCGAAAGTTTGATAATTTGAGATTCCAAGGGTTTGGGATGCAACATCATGGGTATGTTGAAAGGCCCGAAGGTCATATCCACGTGGATAGATTTTGGGTCTTCGAAAGTCTAGGAATTTGGGACTTCAAAGAACATGTGTACAGTAATAAAAATGGATGTTCAGTGCTGAAGCGTTGAATGCTAAATTCTCTTATAATATGTGTGTTAGATGAGGATTAATCCCCACTGTTGGATTGGACGGTAGATAGACATTCCCTGTGGGAAGTAGGAACCTGAGGATGGTACTAATGAGGTGGATCCATTTGGGTTAAAGGTGGCCCTCAACTAATGATGCCCAAATAAATTTGGGAGGCCATAGCTTACAAACAAGAGGTCAGATTAGAGCCTAGTAATAATCATTAGAAAACCATGGGCAAGTTGAAGAAGGAGGAAGACCTCGAAGAGATGATTCGAGATGATTAGAGTAAGAAAATTTTTGATGTCCCATCCCTAGAAAGGGTACTCATGTTTTTGGTGTATTACAATGTTCATTATACTGAATGATCATATAGAAGTTCTTCGGATCATGTTAGATCAGTGTAGACAATTTCATATTTTGTTGAACTTAAAGAAGTGTATCTTTTGCGCACCATTTGGAATTCTGCTGGGAGATGTAGTATGAAAATAGGGACTATTAGTATATCCAACCAAGATCGCAGTAATTCTGGAGTTAGAACCCCCTACATTAGTCAAATAGTTGAGGGAAACATTGGGTCATATAGGTTATTACATGAAATTTATCAAAGGATATGGACAGATCACAACACCCATGGAAAAGTTACTGAAGAAGGAATCCAGGTTTCAATGGAATGAGGACTTTCATAAGAGGTTGGACACTTTCAAATAGAAACTAGTAATCGTGCCGATTTTGATCTTTCCAGAGTGGAACAAGGAGTTCCATGTACATGCAGATGCATCATCCATAGAATTGGGTGAAGTGTTGTCACAACCAAGGGAAAGGGACATACATCATCCAATGACTTTTGCAAGTAGGAAGTTGTCTATAGTAGAAAAGAATTATACAACCACAGAACGAGAAGGATTGGCAATGGTCTATACGCTACATAAGTTCAAGCATTATTTATTGGGGTCTCACTTCAAGATGTATACAGACCATTCTACATTAAAGTACTTAGTCAACAAGCCCATGTTGGTAGGGAGAATATGTAGATGGCTATTATTATTTTAGGAATATGACTTTGAGGTTGTAGTAAAACCAAGGACCTAAATGAAGGACCAGGTCATCTATCATGCATGTTGATAGGTGAATATGTAGGTAATTTAGATGATATCTTCCCAAATGTGCAGTTATTTGTAGTAAGGATGGTGGATGATTACTTCTTGGATATTGTGAAGTTTCTAAGTATAGGTATGGTTCTCTCCGAGAATACAATAGTTCATAAGAAGCAACTGGTAGTGAAAGGAATAGATTATCAGTTGATTGCAGGGAAGCTATACAAGTTGGGTGAAGATGGAATACTGAGATGCTATGTACTGAAACATGAAAGTCTGATGATACTCGAATAAGCACATGATGAAATTGTTGGAGAAATTATGTAGGGAAAGAAACTGCATAAAAGATTTTGTGCATAGGGATTTGGTGGCCTACACTTCACAAATATCTAAAGGAGTATTTTGAGTCATGTGATGTATTCCAAAGAGTGGTAAATCCTTCTAGGAGAGATGAACTAACTTTAAATACATAGGTTACATTGCAAGCATTTGATAAGTGGGCCATATACTTTGTAGGACCAATCAATCCATAAGAAAGAATAATAGGGGCAAGGTATATCATCACTACGATGAAGTATTTGACAAGGTGCGTTAAAGAAACACCAGTTATGGATTATACTGTGGAGACTGTTGTGTGGTTTCTATTTGAGAATGTAGTCACAAGGTTTGGATCTCCATTCATATTACTCAGTGATCAAGGTATACATTTTCTGAACAAAACAATTGGAACATTGAATGAGGATTTCCATATTGATCATCAAAAGAGTAAACCATATCACCCTCATACCAATGGCATAATGGAATATTTTAATAAGATCTTCGAGAATGCATTGACAAATATTTTCAATGTAGGGAGAGATGATTTGGACTTAAGACTTCCTGAAATATTATGGGCTTACAAGACTACACGTAAGAATCTGACAGGACAGACACCTTTCGGGTTGGTCTATGGATAGGAAGCAGTGATTCGAATGGAGTTCATTCTACCTAGCATGTGCATTGCATCAATCGTTGAGCTATCAGACACTAATGTGATAGAAGATATATTGGCACAATTAGTACAACTTGAGGAAGAACAATTCAGCATAGGATTTCATCAACAGTTTCAGAAAGCAAGAGAGAAGTCTTGACATGATCGACACATTAAACAAAAAACTTTTCAAGTAGGAGATGTAGTACTACTATATGAAATTAAGTTTATGCAGCATCCAAGAAAGTTTAGAATGCACTGGTTAGGACCCTACATGATTCAACAAGTAATCTAGACAAGTGCTACACGGTTGGAGACATTGAATGGAGAATTCTTTGAAGGCATGGTGAATGGAATTCAAATAAAAATCTATAGAGATGCCTGAAAGTTTGCGCAGTAATTTGGGTTTCACCAGAACCTCTTTATTGTAGTAGCTGTACCATAGTAGCAAGAAAAAGAAGGAAAAACAAATATAAAGTAGAAAAAGGAGAAAATAAAATAAAAAGTAGATATAGGAAAAATACAAACAATGTTTGAGTACCAAGGCATAAGAACTTTCACAGAAGGAATGATCATCACACACCAGAATAACACTTCACCAATTTAAGATATAAGACATAGACGAGACATACTGTGAAGTACAAAGATGAAACAACAAAGAAACAATGTGCAGTTTGGAAATGACAAGATCGTTAAAAGCATTAAATCACGTAAATGGTAGTTAGACAGTGGGAGTGATAGATCATAAAAGTGTTGTATAAGTCTTAAATGGAAAAATCCATTAGAAATAATGATAGGTAAACAATACGAGGGGAAAATCACACGATGGATTTCGTAATAAAGGATAATTTAGTTATCAAATCATCAACCACGACGATGGATTGGATAAGGCAATTAAGGCAGGATGAGATAGGTATAGTTGGCATGGAAGCACAAAAACAACAGGAAGTCATTAAGTCTAAGTCATTGTTTCATGCAAGTCAGAGCGAACAAAGAAAGAAAAAAAAAATTGGTGAACAAAGTCGAGATACCAGAGTCAAGCTACAATGGCCAACACATATATGTAGATCTAGTACAAGAGTCTGCCACACAAGTAGAATGGCACCACCAAGAGTTGGAGGGGTGCCTGCAACAATGGAGAAATAAGTGAAATGACCAATAGGATAACTAGAGGTCAAGGAGGTAGTCAGATCTTCGAATTTGGTGCCACCAATAGTTTTTAACAGAGACTACTTACCACCAAGGAAGGATTACATGCCACCAATAAATGTACCATCCAATCAAAATTACCCATTTCCAATAACACCATTTCCAACTGGTGTAAGTAGTAATGAAGATATGATCAAGAAAATTTCCAACCTTATGATTATGGACCATGATATCATGGATGCATAAACATTCCCTGAGTTGGTCAGGGATCAATATTTATGCACTAAGAACATCCCAGGAAAATGAGAAATCCTGGTAGAACCACATGAATGGGCGTTGGGATTAGAGAAATAAAGAATAATGAAATTGTTATAAATTCCACATTTCGAACAAAGTATGACAGTTAATACTTGTGTAAAGGTTTTACTAATATTTGTTCATGGGGGGACACTATGGCTTGATCCCCTAGTATCAATTGGTACTACGTTGATTGCAAGTATTAGAGGTTTTTCCAAAGCATGAGAATACCAAGGACTAATTTTCAGCAAGATGGGAGAGCGAGCCCTCTCTGAGTCAATGAAAGAAAATTTTGACACATTTAGGGGAAAGATGGTTCTGGATGTTAAGAGCATCAATGAAAAGAATGTGAGGTTTATGACATAGGTATTTTCCTACAAAATGTTGAAAAAATGTCACAAAGGTGAAGTACCAACTGCAGTCATTTCAGTAGCAGAGAAATGTATGGAAGGAGTGCAGATGAACTGGGATACCTTTTTAGTCAACCATTTTTTACAGGATTTCACGGAGGCCCAGGAGAAGGGAACTAAATTTCATTATGCATGGTTTCTCATCCTCACTGCACTGGTCAGGTGACAAGAACTTGTGTATTACCAACGCATGTAAACTTAAGGTAGCATCCCTTTAGTTGCGAGGTATGCCAATTTATGGCAGACAACAATTAAGAGAAGGAAAAATTATAGTAACGCCACATTTTATACCTATTTTGAGCACATTAATTATATAGTTGTAAACTCACCGTACATATCAGAAGAAATAGTAGCGACATACAAGGATATCGTATGATTTATATCCAACATGCACCAAATGTATGTGCAAGACAAGAAGGATCCTGCACGACAATGGTTTCTAGCTAGTTACAGGCTGACAACTGAAGATGTGAAATTGATAATCAATGACTGGGAGGAGTGTAAGATCTCAACAAAAAAGGTAGGGCCATTAGAAGATTAATAATACCAAGACAAAAGTGATGAGGCACAAGGTGACGAGCAAGGAAAGGATCAAACAAATGGCACATGAAATATTCCTGGCACAATGACAGTCCTCGAAGAAGGAATAAAAAGGAAGGATAAGGGGGAAGAATAAGAAGGAAAAGTGTGAAAGAAATTTAAGGTGTAGAGGTAGACCCCATTTAATATATTAAACACTGATGATATGGATTTTTTTTTTACCAAATATGGGATATCGCAAAATAAATATGGGAGGAAGCAACAAAGAAGAAAGAATAACAACAAAAGAAAGTGCATGATCAATTTGGAGTACTTTATCAAATGATGAAAAAAACAAGCATTACAACACAACACAGGTCCGGGGAAGGACCATCCACAAGGCCAAGGACATAAGCAGAAAATGTGCAGTCGGCCCTGAAACAACTAACAATAGGGCATCACACCTTACATATTGAGGCAGATGCACTGGAGTTTCCAGTGGGTGAATTACAAGAGAAAATAAATGCATTGGGACATATTAACATAGTCATATCAAATATTCCTATAAAAATACTATATGAATTACAAGAAGTAATGGTGCAATAAATGAAGAACAGAGGAGAGGAAGTGCATAGAGAATGGGAAAGAATAAGGGATAAAAGATACCAAGTATAGGAATAGTATGACATGACACTTCAACAAAAGAGGGAAGTTGAAGTCCAAGTAGAAGAAGTTTTGAAGAATAAATATGAGGATGAGGAGAGGGCCAATAAAGAATTACAGGAGAAGGACAAAGTTGAATCCATGGCGCAGAAGACACAAGCAGTCGTCTAGAAATTGTACAAGGAAGTACTAGAAGTTCCCCTAGTAGTAGAAGCTACTATGGAGGAGAAAATGTTGAATATTGGTGAAGTCATTAAGCACTTCAGGGAGAATATCCAAGAATTATAGTCGAGGATCATGCTATATATGCCACCATAGGTGCATGAAAGCAGGGTGAGGATGGAAACGACATCAATTTCCAACATTAAGAAAGTAGAAGGATATTGAACAAAACTTTGTGAGGAGAGTGCTTAGGTGTGGAAATATTTTAATAGGATACCCAGAGATGAAGTCCTTAGATGCCAAGCTAAGAGAAGCACAAGAACATGAGAAATAAGAAGTAGAAAAGGAACTACACTGCCACCAGTGGAGCATATGTCAACCATTTTGGTTCAACAATAGTCATATGTAGAAGTGGAGAGAATGAAGGATCAACAAAATATCCTTCAAAATAGACTAGGACCACTACAAGAAGAAGCAGTGAGGGTAATTGGAGAATTGGCCACTGTGAAAGGTAAGGTCAAGCAAGCAGTGGTTGAAGCATAAGAAAAATTTAGATACTTGATTTCGTAGGGGGCACAAGAGATAGTAGTGACTAAGGCCGCAGTTTTCAAAGAGGTAGAGGTAGATAAGGCTTCCTATCAAAACTTCATTTTGGCATAGAAGAACAAGAAATAATATTGAGTGGCTCGGGATGAGCCACAGGTGAGTGTTGGGGGCCTATTGGATAGGTAGTATTGGAAATAGTTTTGCAGTTTTTGATAACGTTTTGAGGAAAAATCCTAATTATAGGAAAAGTGCGTGGAAGAAGAAGGAAATATAGAGAACGTGCAACTGAGGAACATCCAGAAGGAAAGTGTGCAAAAGGAGGAAAGTTCACATAAGGAATACAATGCACAACTAGAAGAATAAATCCAAAAGAATAAAATGAGGGAATAAAGCATAGCAGGGGGATAATGTACAAGATGAAATTTTCATTGTACCCTTTATTCCCTAGAAATTTTACAATCATCTTGGGGACTCCATGTAGCTTTTGAACTATTTCCATGAATGATATGACTACTGTACTTTCTTTAAAAGGATAATAAAGAGAGAAAAAATGGGCATACTTTGTCATTATATCTAGTACTACCATTTTGACAATATTTCCTTCAGATTTGGGTAAACATGTAATAAAATTCATTGAAACATATTCCCAATGTTTACTTGGTACAACTAATGGTTTTAGGAGACCTAGCATCTTGACTATATGTCCCTTATTCTGTTGGAAGATCACACATTCAGGAACAAAATTTTGAACATGAGTTTTTAGACATTCCCAAAAAAATCCTTCTTGATATTGTGGTAAGTTTTCAAGAATATTGAATGTCCTCCTATAGGAGAAGTGTTCAATTCTATAAGGATATTTTGTTTGAGTTGGGAATTCTTACATAAATATAGGCGATCATGATACCACACAAAATTATTCTTCCATACAAATTTATCTAATGAACTGGGGTCCTCTTGTATTTGTTTAATGTTCTTGCATACCTCTTGATATTTCTTCCATTCTATCCCTGCTTCTTCCACCCAATCAAATTGTAGAATAGAAATAGTACACAGTGAACCCTTTGTTTCTTCTTCTTTCCTTGAAAGTGCATTTGCCACAATATTATGTTTTCCTTTTTGGTATATAATTTCAAATTCATAACTTAACATATTTGCAACCCATTTTTGTTGCTCTTTTGAATATAATCATTTATCTAAGAAGTAATTCAAACTATCATGACTTGTTTTTAGTTTGAAGTTTCTTCCTATTAGGTAAGGGTTTCATTTCTTAACTACATGTAGTATGGACAACATTTGTTTTTCATAAATCGGTTTGAGTAAGTTTTTTTCCTTTAAGTTGGCTACTTTCAAAGGTAAGGGGCCTTCTTTATTTTATTAAAACTACACAAATTCCATGGTCTAAGGAATCCCACTCTATAAAAAATGTTTTTGTGAAGTCAGGTGTGGCCAGGACATGAGTTGTACACATAGCCTCCTTAAGTTTTCCAAAAACTTTGGTTTCTTCTTTAGTCCAAGAAAATGCTTCCTTATTCAAAAATATTGTTAGAGGTGTTGCTATTTGACCATAGTTCTTGAAAAACTTATAGTATTAGTCTATCAATCCTAAGAATCCTCTACATTTCTTCAAGGTTTTAGGAATTGTCCATTCCCTCAAAGATTTAATTTTGTTAGGGTCCACTTTTACACCTTCATGAGATACAATATGGCCCAAATATTCCACATATTGAACCACAAAGTCACACTTGGAAGGCTTTTCATAAAAAATTTCTCTTCCAATAGTTGTAATATTATGTCCACTTGTTGTACATGTTCTTCCCGAGATTTTTTGTAGATTAGTATGAGATCAAAAAGTACTAAAATAAATTTTATAAGGAAGGGTTTGAAAATATAATTCATCAATATTTGAAATGTTGAAGGTACATTAGTAAGTACAAATTTCATAACCAAAAACTCATAATTACCTTCATGTGTTCTAAAGACTATTTTTGTAATATCTTCTTGCCTCATTCTGATTTGATGACATCTCGAATGAAGATTCAACTTAGTAAAGAAAATTTCTCTATGAAATTCATCTAATAATTCATCAATGACATGAATCAAGAACTTATATTTGATGGTAATTTTTTTGAGTTGTCTATAATATGGACTCATATTCCATGAACCATCCTTTTTCATAACCATCACCACTAGTGAAGAGAAAGAAATTTGGCTAGGTTGAATGATGTCAACCTTTAACATTTATTGAATCATATGCTCAATCTCACTCTTCCATGCATATGGATACCTGGAAGGACTAATGTTAGGTGGTACACTTCCTTGTTGAAAATGAATAACATGGTGATGATCTCGAGCAGGTGGAAGACCCTTAGGAATTTCTCCAAATACCTTGGAATGATTTTTGATAACTATTTGAAGATCCAATGGAGGAGAGGATATAAATGTTTGAACATATAGTGAGCACAACTTTGCAATTACATCATGGTGTCCCTTTTTAAGTAATTTTGTCATGATATTAGATATTATCACCTCATATGGTTTTTGTTGGATAACTCTAAGCTCAATTTCCTTTCCTTCTGAGGAAAATCTCATGAAAAGGTATTGAAAATTAAGGGCCCTTATTCCTAGTGATTTAACCATTGGACCCCTAATACAACATCAACACCACCCATTTGGATGGAAATCCTGGGACTATAAAAAATTTACTCCCCCATATTGAGATTAATACTATGACACTTCCATGAACTATTTATGGTACCTACATATGCAATCATTACTTGAAACTCTGGTGTTGGAAATACAATGAAATTGAGACTTGTTGCTAATTTGTAGTTGATGAAGTTATGGGTACTACCAAAATCAATCAACATTTTTACCTTTTTATTTTTGATTTATCCTTCTATATTGAGGTTTTGTGGAGTACTAGTGTTGTCCAATGCATGATAATATATTATTAGAGTAGTCTCTTCTAGATCTAGATCTTATGATGGTTCCAATTCTTGATCTTCTTCCTCTTCATAGTCTATGTAGAATAATTTATTCTCACCACATTTGTTCCCCTTACTATACTTGATGTCACAATTGAAACATAGTCCCTTTGCTCTTATTTCATCCATTTTTTGAGGTGTCAACCTTGTTGGTTGAGTGAGGTTAGGAGAGGGAACATAGTCCTCACTATAGTTGTTAGTGGACACTCTTCTAGTGGCCATATTTTTGTTTTCCACTTTCCTTGCCATACTGAAATCTTTCTCTAGGGATTTAGGTTCAAAGAGACACACCTCATATTGAATGTTCTACTTTAAAGTTCCCATAAAGAGATTTAACAAATTATCCTTAGAAATGTTCTTTACCTTGAGACTGAGCTTTTGGAATTGTTGAATGTTCTCTGTAATTAGAAATTTTTGCCAAAGATTTATCAATTGGCTAAAGAATATATTTATCTTAATATACCCATAATTTGATATCAATTTATCTATAAAATTGGACCAAGAGATAATATATTTTTTTTTTCTTTCACAAATCCATTGATACCAAACAAATTGATCATTTTCTAAATACAAGGATGTAATAGGTACCTTTTGTAAGATTGATACTTGGTTTATATTAAAGAATTTTTCCATTTAAAATATCCATGTTATAGGATATTTACCATCAAACTTCCTCATATTGATATTTGGAATGAAGTAGTTCCTTGGTTCCACATTGAAACCTTAACGATATGGATCTTGAAGTGATGAATAATCATGATTCTGGGACTCAATATTTATTTCCTCTACATTTTCATGATTTTCTTTCATTTTGATATCTCCTTTACTGAGTCTCTCATCTAGATTATGTAAGATCATGGAAGACATGGAATTTTTCAATTATAACATCTTCTTTTCCATATGCTCACAATTTTTTCATCCATCTTATTTTCCACCTTTCCAATCTTGTGAAAAAAATCTTCTCTTTCTTCTTAAGTCATGGTTGATATATCTAGAGGTTTATTTGGTGAAGTAAATTTTGGAGGAACCTTTGGAGCCATGTGAGAAAATATAGAGCTCCTCTTTTTCCTATTTATGACAAATTTTGAAACACCAAAAATAGATCTTCCAATCAAAATTTATGCCAATTGTAAGTTACGTACCTTTCAAACCCTAATTTGGAGAATGTTTAGATGGCTATATTTTCCTCTCTCTCTCTCTCTCTCTCTCTCTCTCTCTCTCTCTCTCTCTCTCTCTCTCT
>ML906520.1:7144-18318 GCA_009831015.1 Picea engelmannii
AAAACATTTGAAGAAAAAGGATTATAATTACGTTATTACTGATTCACCCCCCCTCTCAGTAATCCAACAGGAATCACCTGCAAAAACAAAAAATATTAAATTTATATGGAGAATTTTTAAATATCATTGAAGTAGTTCAGTAATATTAAAAAAAACCTATGCAATGTAATTATTTACCTGGTGCACTAATCAACACCGTTAGAATGTCTCCCATTCAAACCACAAAATGTATAAGGACATTCTTTGCCATTCAAACCACAAAATGTATAAGGACATTCTTTGCCATTCAAACCACAAAATTTATAAGGACACACTCTTAAATGTTTACGTAAAAAAATTAGAAGTACAAAATTTATAACTACAAAATTATTAAGTATATAATTAATATACTGATGATATTTAGAACACATCACCAAAAGACTTCATCCTCCCTTGAAATCCGGCCTTCTTTACCTCTGATTTCCTATGAAATTAGACTTGTGTCTAAATGAATGTATAATGATATTTATTTATACCATTTATGTCACTTCCTTTTAGCATTAGGTCCGACCTGACACTTTCTTATTTTGTAATTCTTTTCTTTAATTATCTTCAAGGCCTACAAGTACTTCCTTCTTCAAGTCACTTTGTCATCTTCAAAAAATCATTTCTCCTAAACCATGAGGATCCACGTAATGTGCCACATACCACTGGAAACAACATGATGTATATTATCCATCCATGGGTGTTGTATCTGCATGTTCATTGTCCTTCATGTCCAAATACCTTCATCAATATTGTGGTCCAAAACCAATGACTAGGGTTGACATCAATTACAACTACCAATATTCCAACAATCTCCCCCTTTGTCATTGATGGCAACACTCATTCTCCCCCTATCATTATGATCCCAATTTATCTCCCCCTTTGACATCAATGGAAAAGGGTAGGTCTTCTCCCCCTGAGTTCAATGGCATAAGGTGACCGTCTTCTTTGGGGCTACTCCCCTTGAACATGTGGCACTCAATAATACTTCATCCTTATTTTTGGTCTTTGGGACTTTTTCTTCCTTGGAATTCTTTTGTGTGGCTTATGTCTTCTTTATCTTCTTCATGACTAGGATGTATATGTTGTTTGGTCTTATTTTTGTAGTTGCAACCAATCTTCCTGAGTTATTTTCTCTGATTTTACATTTTTAAGAGTCAAACATAAGAGTGTATCCTTGATCACACATTTTTCTAACACTGAGTAGATTATGCATCAAGTCTTCAACCAATATGACATTCTTTTCTTTTACAATTTTTCTTCCAAGGTCTACTACACCTTCTCCAAGTATTTTGGCAGATGAGTCATCTCCAAATGAAACATTGCCACCCTTTCTCTTCAAGCTAATGCATTTCTGTTGATCCCTGGTCATGTGTGAAGAACATCCACTGTCTGCGTACCATTCATATTCTTCTTTACATTATTCAACGGTTAATTCTATTCTAAAATATTCATTGTTTGGAATCTCTTTCCTTCTCCATACTGTGGTTGGCATAGGGACATCTTCATTCATATATCTGCAATCTCGTGCTTTGTGACCAAGATAATTACATTTTTAGCATACAATATTTTTGTCCATCAATGGGAAAAATGAATTATAACTTATGTTGACAAATCCACAATTATTTCCATATCTTCTATTTACACCATTCATGTTTCTTGCGTATTTGTTCCTTTCATTGATTCTGCAATTAATTGCCTTATGTCCAAAATATTTGCAAGTATAACAATGACCAAGAAATAAATTTTGATACCTTGGAGTAAGTGTCCTTCTTTGTGATGTAGTCAATCTGGGTTCATGATCTACTCTTCTATAGTTTCCTTCATACTGATCAAAGCTTCTTTGATTCCTGAAGGTAGGAGGTCTTCTTAGATATTCATCTCTTTTTTAATCATTCCTTCTTTCTGGTATCTTGGTCCACTTCTCATCAACTGTCTGTGTAGCTCTTTCTTCAACCTTCTTGTTGGTATTTGCATCTTCTTTGTATGAAGTTTCACCCATGCATACAAGATGTGTTATGTCCCTTAGCACTTGAGAGTTTCTTAATCTCTTCCTCAATGAGACAACTTCTTGTTCAAGTTTCTCACAATATTTTTCTTTCTTCATCACTTGGGAATTCGTTACTTCTCCTATTCTTCTTTCTTCTTCGAGTAGATTTTTCAAGGAAATTTTTTCTTCTCTTAGTTTCTCAAAGTCTTCTAATTGTTTCTTCAAGCTTGCAACTGTCTTTTCACAACTACCCAATTCACTTCTTAGTTTTCTATGTGTCTTTGAGCTTGCTATTTTCAATCTCAACATGCTTCAATTTGTTAAGATTCTCATCTTCTTGTTGAATAATTTATGCTTCATGATTTTCTTCTTCTTAATTGGATTTTTCTTCTTCAATGTCATCTCTTTCAATCCTTGGATGAGGACATTCAAATTCAAAATGTCCTACTCCTTCACAATTAATAAAAAAGAACTGACCTCTATTTGCTTCTTTGAAATCTGAGATGTTGTAATTTGCTTCAACTTCTTCTTCTTTTGTTTCTTCTTCCCTTGCATAAATGTCTTGTAGCTTGTCCCAAATCTCTTTTGATGATGCACATGATCCCACCTTGGATTTCACTGAATTTGTTAATCCATCCTGGATGGTATCTATTGCCAATTTGTTGTTCCTCTTTTCTTCCTTCTGAGCTACAGTCTTTGGTTTCTTCAAAGCATTGTATCTTGAAGCAAATGAGAATCACACATCTTCCCCAAGAGATTTCAAGTAAGTTTCCATTCTATTACTCTAGTATTCAAAATTGCTTCCATCAAATGGTGGAATCCCATTTGGAATTTTGTCTTCCATTTCTTCTTAAGATCTTCCTTCTAGTGGTTAAACTGTACTAAAGGTAACCCACTTTGATACCAATTGATGATATTTAGAACACATCACCAAAAGACTTCATCCTCCCTTGAAATTTGGCCTCCTTTACTTCTTATTTCCTCTGAAATTAGACTTTTGTCTCAAATGAATGTATAATGATATTTATTTATACCATTTATGTCACTTCCTTTTAACATTAGGTCCTACCTGGCACTTTCTTATTTTGTAATTCTTTTCTTTAATTATCTTCAGAGCCTACATGTACTTCCTTCTTCAATTCACTTTGTCATCTTCAAAAATTCATTTCTCCTCAACCATGAGGATCCACGTAATGTGCCACATACCACTGGAAACAACATGATGTATACTATCCATCCATGGGTGTTGTATCTACATGTGCATTGTCCGTCATGTCCAAATACCTTCATCAATCTTGTGGTCCAAAACCAATGACTAGGGTTGACATCAATGACAACAACCAATCTTTCAACATATACAACCATATTACCGTCATGGGTCTTAGTCATAGGAACATCATGGGGTTGCACCCCACTGGAATGGGGATGCTTGAGAGCACCATGATTTGGTGGCACTACACTATCAATGAACTTCTCTCTAGTACTAATGGGCTCGTTGATAGTGTTTATCCCCTTATTAAAACAAAGTAACACATTAAATTTATGGATGATATCAAACATGAATGTATTTTATAAGTAATTAAAGGTCAATGTGGATTGATTTTTATTTACCTTATCCTACAAATTGGATCTTGGGGTCTGCCCCATGCTTTTCCGATGTTCGACAAAAACTTGATAGCCGTACTTGTAACCAATTTAGAGGTCTTCCTCCATGGTTTCAGTTCCGAAGTCATCGTCCCGCATTGCATAAGAGTATGTATTTTTAATGTTATTGGTTGCAATTACCTGAAGGTTGGAAGGCGAGACAAATAATATTGTTAAGATGTTTGGGTACCTACAATTCATGACTGTAACTTCATGTAGTCTCCCTGGCCTAGCTTGTGTTGGCCATGTTTGGAAATCCTTGCTTTGGTTTCCTTTGAAGTGTCAAAAAACCTATCATCAAAAGTTTCAAGTATGTTATACACCACACTTTTATTTAGTTCTAAAGAAAATTAAAGGTATTGAATTCAAAATGTAATTTACCGTGGGGTACTAGTTGGTGTTTTCCTTCTTTTCTCAATTTTTTCCCTCTTCATACTCAATGAGCGCCTTCCACTCCCTCTCTAGAACCGCGGGAGGATGATCATACCTAGGGTTATTTTGCAAGTGAACCCTATACACATCTCACATAGATTTTAAATATTGGCTAGATAAGGAGGTGGTTGTTTTTTTATTGAAGGTGTTTACTCTAAATAGGCCTTCAAGATAATCCATAAGTTCTTATTTGAGGTTGGAATTCTGGGAATTCCACCTTCTGTGTATGGTTGGTCCAAAAATCACCAACACCTTGGTCTCCAAGTGCCTATAAAAATGGTCGTTTTCTACATGCAAAAAAATATGATCATTAATTTAAAAATAATAATCTAGATGATTTATGTTTGAGATAGACTACATGAAACATTTAAAATATTAAAAACTACCTAGGATTCTTATTTGATTTAATGTAAGTACTTCCTCGTTGACCATAAATGTGCACGGAAGGGTCCCTATGTTGGTAACATGTCTCACTTCAGGAAATGCAACCATATAATCCACATCATCAAGCTCATATTTGTCGCCACCTCCGGAGTCTGGTTGTGTGATTGCCTGAGGGTGCATGTCATGGATCCCATCTAAAGGTGTGGATGGTGGAGAACTAAATAGCCTGACAGGTATACGAGGGTCCACGCCAAGAATATTTGGCATATGTGCAGTGCCATTACTACCAAACTCGGGCTGAACATGGTCCAAATAACTCTATATAAGAAAGAAAATGTTTTTTTTTTTTTTTGTTTAGACAATGTAAAATTTAAAAAACAAACTTTCATATTTGAACTTATGACATAAAAAAAAATCACTTTAAATTATGGTTATTAACTATATTTCCTAAGTTGTGTCATAACGAGTTTTTTCTTCAAGGTATAACAAGCGAGAAAGTTCCTTGTTCACTTTAATGATATTTTTTTGTAATTACCATTGGGTTGGGGGATGAATACAACTCTTTCTCGTCAGGCGAATCATGAGAATCATGACTCATAGACTACGTATTTCAACAAAATAAATTTATTTTCCATTATATTAAAAAATAAAATAACTGATCACCACACAAATAAAATTATGTAAACAAATAATACAATTCACGTATTTAATGTAAGTCAAAATTGTTAATCGTTTGGGAAAAGATCCATAAATTTGACTTGGTTCTAGAGCCCATCCCAAGAAATGAGTTTTTTTGTGTGTGTTTTACCATGTGGAGTTATTGACCAATCACAGTTTTGTAATATTTGGCATCTCTGAGTGATTCCTCGTGCTTGAGGTACACAACACAACGAGAAGAGATAGGTGTTTTTTCATCCATGGACGCTGGCGGGGGCACCGCTCCTTCCCCCCCCTTGCTAGAACTTGAAGCTCTCAGGAAGCTGGTTGCTGGAGCCTCCAAAAGACCGTTGTCCACAACACAAAAAAAAATTGTAAAGAAGTTGGACTGCATCCCAATCGTGGAATTACCAATAGAAGAAACTTGCAGATCGACAGTCAATCTCATAGATAGAGGAATCATCGGACAGTTTACCGGGCTCTGGCCCTCTCCCAAATCCGTTGAAGCTTGGGTGCAGAGGAACTGGACGTCGCTCATCTCAGAAGGAATCAAGAGTCACTTTGTAGGGAAAGGATATTTTGTATATGTGTTCGAAATCCCTAAGGACAAAAACCTCATATTCAGAGACGACCCATACTTCATGGGGCCTCAGGGTTTATATTTGAACAAATGGACCCCTGACTTTGATCCATCCCAGGATGTGCCATCCGCCATTCCATTTTGGGTCCACCTACCTCATATCCCTTTACATTGCTGGAATAAAAAATCACTGCTTGCTATCGGCAACATGCTTGGAAGGTATATAGACCAAGCAGTGCGAAAAGACCAGTACTCATATGCACAGATTTGTGTGGAGGTTGATCTAGAAGTAGAGTTATCAAAGGCAATCAAACTAACTGTTGCAGATTGGATGCATATACAAGAGTTAGATTATGAGCAATTACCCTTCAAATGCCGGCACTTCCATGGCTACGACTATTTCGCAGGACAATACAAAAAAAAAAAGAACATAGAAGAGAGTGAGACCACGAAAGAAGATCAATGGATCACAGTACAGAAAATAGGGACAATAAAACCTAGAAGCAAAGGAATAAAAAAGGAAAGCAATCCTGGGTCATTGGGGCAAGAACAAAAATATGGGATCTCCAATTCCATGTCGAAATCAGGATCTCAAAATGCAGAGTCTAGCAAGGCCATAGAAGAATTAGAAGAAAATATGGATAGCAGTGAATAATTAAAACCCTCCCCAAACAGGAAAGGCACAGAGGAACAAGGGAAAACAACGGGAACCCTAGAAGTAGCCCCCTCTCCCTCATACGTTGACATAGTAAGAAAGAAATTATTAGAATCACCAAGCTCCTCGAAGGATGAGATCCTAGAAAGGCCAACCAAAAAAGCCGGAAGAAAGTCTCTCACAGAAGCAAGGGAGGAAGAAGCAGAAAGAAAAAAGACCCAAGGAAGTCAACCTACTATAGAAATGTCAATTGGTAGAAACACAAGGACAAGGCCCCCAAAAGGAGGAGGCCCAACCACCCCCAACAGTAAGTAATGAGAATTGTCTCTTGGAACTGCAGAGGTTTGGGGAATCCATCGAAAATTGAAGCGGTCAAGGACCTAATGAAAGTGGAACCAACATACATCCTCATGCTCCAAGAGACAAAAATCGAAGGGGAATACCTTCTAGAGATCAATAAAAAGAAATGGCAGAAGAATACAGGAAAAGCAATAAGCGCAAGGGGCTCTTATGGAGGAATAGCAACCTTGTGGAAGGAAGATCATTTTAGGCTCGTCAACTCCTACAATACTCAACACTGGAGTTTCACAGAGCTGAAGCACACAGCAAGTAAGTTAACCATCACATTATTCAAATTATATGTATCTATATTGTATTCTGAAAAGAAAGATTGTTGGAAAACATTAAATGAGTTTCTAGAAATGAACTCCCCAAACAACATAATCATTGTTGGAGACCTTAACCTAGTGATGAATGAAAATGAAAAGAGAGGAGGTAGGAACAACAAGGATCAAATGATCTATGTAGTAGAAGACATGATACAACAATGGGACCTAATGGACTTTAAACCAAGAAAAGGGATTTACACCTGGACCAATAATAGGACAGGGGAAGATCACATATCCACCAGATTGGACAGGTTCTTGGTCCAAAGCACTATGTTGTCGAAAAGGAAGCTTATCTCCACAACCATTATTCCCAAGCTTACCTCGGACCACAAACCCATCCTTCTATTGCTAGAGGAGGAAGAGAAACTGGGGTCAATCCCGTTTAGATTCAGTCCATTGTGGAAAGGAAAGAGAGGTTTTGCAAAGATGGTCCAACTGGCATGGTCCACCTTAGTCACTGGCTCTCCCAACTATGTATGGGAACAAAAATTAAAAATAACAAAAAAGGCCCTCAAGGAATGAAGCAAACTCCCAACAAGCACTCCCAATAACCAAAGAAAGGAGTCAATGCAACAATTGGAAAATCTGCAGAGTGAAATGGATACAATAGATATAACTAAAACATAATTGGAAAAGGAGCAAGCAACCCAATGTAAAACATTCCGCTCCTTTAGAAATGAAGAATAATATTGGAGATTAAAGTCCCATAGTCTTTGGCTGGAAGCTGGAGGTAGAAATACAACCTACTTCCATCGACAATGTAGAGCTCATCTCTCCAGGAATCACATCACATATATTACAACCAACGATGGGAGGCTCTGCAAAGGAATAGATCAAATAAAAGATGCTACTACTTTACATTTCCACCAACTCTACAACAAAGAGAATGATGACAGTGAAGAAGGAAATAAAAAATTCCTCAAGAACATTGCAGCACTGGTCACTAAAGAGGACAACACAACATTATTGAAGCCAACCAATGAAGAAGAAATCAGCAAAATCATCTGGTCCATGGACCCTAACAAATCCCCAAGGCCAGATGGGTTTACCATTCATTTTTACAGGATATGCTGGGATATCATCAAACCGGATCTTACCAGAATGATAAAAGGATTCCTATAGAAAGAAAATTTGGGTGGTAGTACCAATTCATCGTTCCTTGCATTAATCCCAAAAGAAACAAATCCCATCTCCTTTGATAGGTTCATACCAATCTCTTTATGTAACACCTCTTACAAGATAATTGAAAAACTCCTTGCAAATAGAATAAATCCTTTGTTGGGCAAACTCATCTCAGATTCGCAAGGAGGCTTTGTCAAAGGGAGACACATTTTGGACAATGTAATCCAAGTCCAGGAAGCCATGCATTCCAGTAACCTCAGAAAAGAGAAATGCATGCTAATCAAGTTAGACATGGCCAACGCCTTCGATAGAGTAAATTTGTTCTTCCTATATCAAGTTCTCCTCTCCTTCGGATTTGAGCAAGAGTTTGTAAATTTGATTAAATCCTGCACCAATAGCCCTTGGATAGCCCCTTTGGTAAATGGGAGGCTAGCTGATTGTTTCAAAACCTCGAGGGGGTTGAGGCAGGGATGCCCCCTCTCTCCATTTCTATACATTGTAATGGAGGACACACTCAACAGAAAGCTGGAGCAGGACAGGATAGGAGGAGTTGCCCTAGGTTTGAGAATAATGAAGGATCTTAATCCATTAAATCATGCTCTGTTCACGGATGATTCCCTTATGCTAGGAGGAGCTTCTAACAGAATAGACTCTACATTTGAGGACACTCTTCAAGCCTATTTCAAGGCATCTGGAGAACTGATAAGTGAAAGGAAAAGTTTTGTCTATAGTTGGAATGCAGAAGAGGACGAAACACAAAAAATAGCTCTCAATCTGGGGTTCAATGGACATTCAAAATGGGATAATATTAATTATCTCAGGCTGCCATTAACACTGGGCACAAACAAAGTCAATTTGTGGGAAGGAGTATTAACCAAAATCAAAGGAAAAATCGCTGCATGGGGAGGTCCATGGCTAACTCATGGAGGTAAACTAATGTTGATAAAATCTGTTATTTCATCTTTGTCAATCTACCAAGTGTCCTACCTCATGGCACCAAAGTCGATTTCAGGGCAAATCAACAAAATCATGAGAGGATTTTTGTGGCACAGTGGAAAAAGGAACCAGCATAAATTTCACCTGGTCAAATGGGAGACATCAAAGTGAAATCTGAGATAAGGCAGTATTCAAATCCAAGATCCAGATCTCGCCAACACAACATTGGGCTATAAAATATTGTAGAAGATTCACAGCGATCCCAATCATCCTGTTAGCAAAACGCTGAGGCATAAATATATACCGAATGAAAAAATTAGAAATCTGTAGAATGCCAACAGTAGGAGGAGAACACTGTTATGGCAACTATATATCAAAGGAATTCAATTTTTCATGCAAAATCTGTACCGCATCCCAGGAAATAGCAAGAGGGTAAAACTATGGACAGACCGGATAATGGGGCATCCGCCTTTAGCATCAAATGCTAGCCTACATGAAATCTATGAGTTCCTAAAATATAGAGGAGAAAATATCATTTACGACATTTTGAAATGGAACAACATGGGGTTATGGACAGATTGGAACTTCAACAATGTACCAGATCATCTCCTTCAGCAAACAACAATGCTTAAAGAGGAGCTATGCGATGCAGCTCTAGTGCACAAGTTAGAAGATGATAAATGGGGCTGGGGACCTTCAGGAATGTACTCCTTAGTCAAAGGCTATGAATTTCTACAACCATAGTGAGACATAACCCTCCCTGCAAGATTTTGGATGGAGGTATGGGATTTAACGACGCTACCCAAAGTAAACTTCTTCTTCTAGACATTAATGCATAAAAAGATCCTGACTGGTGAAAACTTAACAAAAAGAAATATCGTTGGTCTGCATAGATGCTCATTATGCAAAGAAGCCATGGAAACTATGGATCATCTGTTTGTAGGCTGTCTATTTGCAAATAAAGTCTGGATTCTCATACTCCATGGTCTCAAGGCTGCTGCCCCCACTAAAATTTCAGTAGTAGAACTATTCTCTACATGGAAAGACCGTTACCCTTCACTCTCAATCAACTCCTTATGGTCCAGAGTCTAGATCACCATCCCCAAATTTGTGTGCTGGAAGCTATGGCTTGCTAGAAATGAGAAAACATTCAACAATGTAGCCTGGACCCCCAACATGGTAGCAACAAAAGAAAAAGGCCTTCTCCTAGAAAATTTGAACTCTCAAAACCTCAAAGTTTACTCTTCGTTGCAGCAGGAGGAAAAGAATTGGCTCAACACCTTTGTGTTTACCCAATGGATCCACAACATTCAAAAACCCCATCTCAATCCTGAGTGGAGGCTAAAAGACAAGGATGAAACATTCCAGAATTGGTGGAGGAAGCAAGGAATAACTACAACTTTCTTTGATGGTGCTTCCAAGGGAAACCCTGGGATAGTGGGAGTTGGAGGGCTTATATACTCTTCTGATGGGAGAATAAAAGAAACCTTTAGCTGGGGACTAGGACAACGAACCAACAATCAAGCAGAAATCCCGAGTTTGATAAAAGTCTACCATATAGCCAAAGAAAGAGGATACCGAGAGCTGCAACCATTTGGCGACTCTGAAATCCTGATCAAAATAATACATTCGAAAGGTCAGTTTAATGACGCTGGCTTAAACAAGAATCTGCAAAGGCTGAGATATATCCTACAAGAATTCACATCCTTCAAATGTAATCATATTCTTAGAGAATCAAACAAAGAAGCAGACAGATTTGTCAACAAATTTTGTCTCTTGGCCCAAGGAGACCTCAACATAAATGATGGAGATCCAATAAGAATTTTTATCCCTTGAAAAAGACAACATCTTGAAATAGGAAAATGTAGAAGTCTTGTTCTAAAGGTTGTAAGGCTGCAGCCAGTTGGAGTTCCCTATTAATAAAAATCCATACCAGTGTTAGTTAAAAAAAAATAAAAAAAATTGTTAATCGTTTACATGTTATATGGATGGCCCTTTTCCATGATCATCCTACCACATTATAATATAATTAGAACATCGAAATATTTAACAAATTTTTAAAGATAAAAAAAAAATGATTGC
>WSFP011555918.1:0-11174 GCA_009831015.1 Picea engelmannii
TCTGTATTTACTCCTTGAGGAGAAGGACTGCAGATTGAACCTGTGATTTTGGGAATTATTGTTGAATCTCATCAGAAGAATTTCTTTAGCCCTTGTAAAAGTGATAACTACTCTTACCGGAGTAGGGATATGCTAATTAACATTTATAATAAGACTTGAATGTGGATAGCTGAAGGTGGCAGGGTTCTGTCAGGAGCAGCTGAAGCCCAAAGGACGAATGACCTGGTGTTTGTAACGCTGCTTCTATGCATGATCAGTTGGAACTTTAGGCACTGATGATGGTGGATTATATAATGGTTAATACCTTTGTGGGCTTAAAGGAATTTGATAGGATCAGGTAGGATCCCTGGCAGTTATAGTTACTGCTTTATATTAAAATCGAAGTATATAACTCCTCATGACCAGAGAAAAGTGAGATGGGTAAAACCCTATGGATGCTAAGGTAAGAAGGTTTTCTTGATAGACGTTGTCGCATAAAGAGGAAAGTGACCCTGGTTGGTTATTGCCTTGAGAGAAGGTAACATCAATACGCGATATGACTGTGAGATTAGTCCTATATGTGACTGAGATCTCAAACTAAAGGACACTAATGATGAAATTAAACTATCAATCAAATGCATGAGGTAAAAAGGTGCAAGAGATGCACCTACTTATACATGAATGTGTATACATGATCATAATGATGATTGGAAGATCCTTGGAAAAAGGATATAGAATCCTGATATTTCCATGTGTGTGAATGACATAGATACTTGGGTCATATTGTTGGCAAGGAAGGTGTGAGGGTGGATCCTAAGAAGATTGAAGCTATGTAGGATTGGCCTCACCCTAAGAGTCTCAAAATATTGTGTGGTTTTTTGGGTTTAACATGCTATTATCGCAAGTTTGTTAATAATTATAGCAAGATTGCGACACCTCTTACTACTCTCCTTAAAAATAATTTTTTCACTTGGACTTCAACCATTGATCATTCCTTTGAAGCTTTGAAGGTGGCTATGTGCACCACTCCTGTCTTGTCCCTTCCTGACTTCATAAAGACCTTTGTCCTGGAATGTGATGCTTCTGGGAGAGGAATTGGAGTAGTCCTTATGCAATATGGTCGACCTTTGGCCTTTCCAGTAAACAACTATCCGAGCGACATTTGGGCCAATGAATCTATGAAAAGGAAATGTTGGTTATTCTGCATGCAGCGGATCTCTAGCGCCCTTATCTATTGGGGCAACACTTCCAAATTAAGACAGATCATCAGAACCTCAAGTATTTTCTGGAGCAATGTCTTTCATCCCCAGAGCAACAAAAATGGGTGACTAAGCTTGTTGGATATGATTATGAGATCATTTACAAGAAAGTCAAATACAATGTGGTTGTTGACGCTCTTTCAAGAAAATATGAAGATGACGGGTCCCCTTTTTCCCTCTCCTTCATTGTATCATATTATCTCCAAGTTGTTCACCAGGAATGGCTACAAGATCCAAAAATTTTGAGCTTGATCCAACAATTGAAAGACAGTTCTCTAGTTTTCCCAAGGTACTCTTAGAATAATGATGAGCTTTGCTACACATGTTGTATGTATTTAAGTAAATAGTCACAAATTAAATCCACGATGATTTTTGAGCTTAATGCTACACCCACAATTGGGAACTTAGGGTTTACCAAAACCTATGACATGGTCAAACATTCTTTTTCCTGGGATGGTATGAAACAGGACGTTCACACTTTTGTTGTGGAATATGATGTTTGTCAACACAACAAGGGATAAACAGTCAAAGACCTGTGCAAACTACAACTTCTTCCGATCCCACCCTCTATTTGGAGTGATATCTCTATGGATTTCATTGTTGGCTTACCTAAATCGGGCAATAAGTCAATCATCATGGTGGTAGTTGATCCTCTTTCTAAGTATGCTCATTTATGTGCTCTTAAACATCCATTCACCTCCTCCACTGTGGCTCAATTTTTCATGGATCATATCTTCAAGCTTCATGACATGCCTCATTCTATTTTTTCTGACATAGATCCCACTTTCACCAACAATTTTTGGCAAGAAATATTCAAGCTACATGGCACACAATTGCATCTCAACATCACCTATCATCCCTAGAATGATGGTCAAATAAAAGTTGTCAATAAGTATTTAGAAACACATTTGAGGTGTTTTTCATTTGAATGGAAAAATTAGTGGGCAAAATGGTTACCCCTAGCTGAATGGTGATACAAAAATTCTTACCATATAGCTACTCAGGTGACTCCTTTTGAAGCAGTATATGGACAAAATCCACCTTCAGTTGTATCATACATGCCCGACGTCTCAAAGGTCTAGGTGGTTGAACAAACTCTTACAGTTCAAGAGGATATTCTTCGTATCCTCAAAGAGAATTTGTTCATGGATCAGAATTGCATGAAACAAAAAGTAGATCAAGGTCACTCAGAATGTTAATTTGTTGAAGGGGACCATGCGTTTCTTCGACTACAACCTTATAAGAAGACTTCACTCAAGGATGACCATTGTTAGAAACTGATACCCAAATTTTATGGTCTTTATATATTTCTCAAGCGCATGGGACAGGTGGCCTATCAGTTATCTTTTCCCAGTCATTCTAAGCTCCATCATGTTTTCCATGTCTCCTGCTTAAAGAAGGTGATTGGAACTAAGTGCCAAACTCAAACCAGTCTTCTCGAGTTGGACGAAGAAGGTTCCATTTGGTTTTATCCACAAGCAATATTGGAAAAATATGAGCATCATCTCCATCATCGCACCATCAAGGAAGTGTTTGATCCAGATTCGGATCCAGGAGCTTGATGGGGCTAGGAAAGGCCTAAAAATAAAAGTTCTCAGAATGACTTCAAAACGGACGTGTGCATAGGCCTCATCGGTACAAACCCAAAGCAACTTGAACGAGATCAAATAGACGTCATATGCTCCTGATATTGCATTATGTTCATTTTTCCAAACATGCAAAAAAATGTTGACTTTATAGTTCGTACAGTGCCACGTGGCAGCTGATTATATAGGCCGTACAACCATACAAATGATGTGGAAGGCATAGTCAATGTTGATGTGGAATATTCTATATAGTTGACGTGGAAAATTCTATACAGCTGACATGGTAGCGTCTGGATGTGACATGTGGCAGGGTGACTGGGCGTACAGACGCTGACAGGGCAGGAAAGGTGGACCAACCGGGAGGTGACACGTGTCACCACTGCAAGGGTGACAAGTGGCATGCCAATATATCTGATGTGGCACGTCCATATGACAAAACATGGCACATCCGTACGGTAACACGTGGCAAGGTACGATGCTGACAGGGTAGAGAACTGGACCATTTAGCGTTTGACATGTGACATAGGCGTCGACGAATGGCGTGGTGCCACGTGGCACCCATGTATTGGTTGTTGGTTTAATAAAAAAATGTTGAAGTGCGGTGGATTTGAAACGATGACCTCTCCACCAAGTGTAGATATTTCACAAAGAGACGAATACCAATGTGTCGTGGGTGGTCCTTGTTAAACATGGGCACAAATATGATATATAAGTTTAATTGTTGTATAAAGCAGAGGCAGAAAGGTCTGGGGCTGAGCCCCAACCCACAGTTACATTTGCTACCACATGCCCATAGTTGATACCATGTCATTGGCGTGTAGTTTGTTAAGCACCTAGCTCCCAAATCCCGTGATCTCTGCATGTGACCCGGTTCCTGCTGTTTGGGCACGAGAATTCTGGCTAGAACTTAGCCCTCAGATCCGAGACTTCAACCACAAGACCACTGCTTGCGGGTTAGGGGGTTGGTGCTTGGCCACATGTAATAATATGACCATGCAGAGGGGGAGCGCGCCCAGTCCAGGGGGCTTATTCCCAAATATTTGCAAAAAGTGGTTTTGTAACTATAGAATATTGATTTTATATTGATTTTTGGCCCTTTTTGGGGGATATTGAGACCTTTTTGAGGCCATATCTTGGGGGGAAGTTGGGGGATGGTTACCAACTATAGATATATATAAAACATGCCTTCTTGAGTCCATGGGAGGAGATTCAGAGTAGGTTTATGCTGAAGATTTTCCAAGCCAAAGTCATTTTTATGCAGGGAAGTTGTTGAGGAGCGCACCTTTGTGGGCCATTTCTGGGAGCTCCGGTCATCCAATTTGAGTGTCGTTTCTTCTACTGGGTTCTTGAGATCTAGTAGAACAAGACCATATCAGTTTTGTAACCTTTTAGCACTATTGTGATGTACTTATTGAGCTTTGAACATAAATAAGAAATCCTCACCCACTGAGACAAAGGCCCAGAGACGTAGGCGAGATTGTCGAACTCTGTTATCACATTGGTGTTATGGTTTGTTGTTGTTTTATGCTTCATTTCAGTTATGTAAATGCTTATATGGCTGCTATATTTCTTCTATAACTTCTTCCTCTTTCTTAAAGATTCCTAATTGGTTAATCAAAACATGCTTAATAACTCAACCGTAGTCATTTAAAAGATATTTTCGGATGAAGTGGTATCAGAGCTAGTTGATGTTTGGATTTGAGTTTTTCATATTATCCAGGGAAAGGCTACTTCATGGTGAAGGCGAGCTTGTTGAAGAGAATCCATTGATTGGATTGAGAAAGATAACTTCTCAAAGTGAGAAGATGGCATCATAAGAGAGACTTTCTCAGGATGAGAAAGAGTTTCGAAAAACTTTCTTTGCCATGTCAGAGATGATGAAGATTTTGATAAGGATTAATTGGAACGAAAGAGACCAGTTCTTGGTGAATATTCAAATGGAAAAAGTGAATAAGGAGAGGATCCTCCTCAAATTCCTCCTTCACCTCCATCTTCACCTCCTTCTTCTTCAAGTTCAAGTTCTAAATCCAATGCAAAGAAGCATGTCCATAAACATAAGAATGAAATGCCTTTATTAAAACTTGATGTTAAATTTGAATTACCCATATATGATGGTGAAGTTAATGTAGAGAGACTTGACAATTGGGTCATATAGATGGAGGTCTATTGTAGTGTGCAATAGATTAATGATGAGGCCACATAAATCAAGTTGGCATGATTGAGACTTGCAGGAAAAACACTCATGTGGTGGCAAAGCAAGTTCCAAAACAGAACACAACAAGTGGGTAATGTATTTCCATCATGGCAAAGTTTTATTTCTGCACTTAGAAAACAATTCTATCCTTTGGGTTATAAAGAGAAAGCGTTAATTGAATGGAAAGATTTAAAACTAAGAAAAGGACAAAAAATGCAAGGGTATACAAATGGCTTTCGTAAAATGGCATTGATGTTAGATATCCCTTTACATACCCAAGAAACTCTTATGAAGTATATAGGAGGTTTACCTACACATATTCGAAACACTGTATTCATATTTGGACCAACTAATCTTGATGATGTTTCTGTTCAAGCGACATACATTGAAGCATGGAAAATAGGTGTTGGTGTATCAGGGGAATCATCTTCAAGGAAATAGGACAAGAGGAAGTGGCATGGAAATAAATCAAACTCAGTTACGAGAAAGGAAGAGAGGCCCTCTTGCAAGCATTGCGAGAAAGAGGGGAATGATGAGGATCGTTGTTGGATGAGGACCGTTGTTGGAAATTGCATCCCGATAAGAGACCAAAGTGGTTCAAGGAAAAGAAAGGAAGACAAATAGTTGCAACGACAACACAACCGACATACTTGGGATCAGATTCAGGTGATGAATCAAAAGTCTCATTGGTTGGTATGACAGGTAAAATTGGTGAAGGAATTGATTGTAGAAGTAACTTGTTTCATATAAGAGTCATCGTGAGACACACTAAGGTTGATACATTAATCGATAGTGGATCTCAATCTAATCTAATTTCATAGGAATTGGTTAAGCAATTGGGGTTAAAAACACATATGCATCATAAGCCCTACACACTTAAATGGATAAGAAACCATCATCAAATGCACATAACAAAGCAGTGCACAATCAAATTTTCAATTTCATCTAAGTATGTGGACGAGGTAACATGTGATGTGGTACCACTAAGTGAATGTGGAATGGTCTTAGGTAGTCCATACTTATATGATCGTAAAGCAATCTTCTACATGACAAATAATCAATATCAATTAACTAAAGCAGGTAAAGATTATATGGTTCATGTTCATCATGTCAATGCAAATAAAACTCTTCAAACTATGGAAAAATTAAAGAAGGCATCTCAAGAAAGCAACAAAACTATAATTGTTTCAAATGAGGTAATCGATCTTAAGCAAGAACATGAGATGATTCTAGAGTGGAAAATCAATCATAGTTTGCTTCAAGATAAGCTCATGTCGTGCAAATATTACAAACATATAAGCTCATTTGCAGTCATATTTTTGATGCTATCATTATTAATGTTGTCTACATGGATGATAGTGGCTATAATAAGATGTGACAGGGTACAAATGGCTAACAATATGTTGTCAGTTGTCATGATTGTGTTATAGTTGATCTTGATGAGACAGGTTCACAGGACATAGTTCAAAGAAAAAGAGCAAGCGGGGTGGCCTATCCCGAGCTTGATTACTGGTAAGTAACCTTTTGGGGACCAAAAGGCCCTTTAGTGGGGAGGTGTGATCCATATTAAGATCCAGGAGCTTGATGGGGCTCAGAAAGGCCTAAAAATCAAATTTCTCAGAATGGATTCAAAACAGAAGTGTGGGTAGGCCTCGTCTATATGAACCCAACACAACTTGAATAGGCTCAAAAAGACGTCGTATGATCATGATATCATGTTCTATTGTTTTTTCCAAACAAGAAAAAAAATGTTGACTGTACAGTCCGTACAGTGCCACGTGGCAACTGACTGTATAGGCCGTACAACTTATGTGGAAGGCACAATCAACGCTGACGTGGAAGATTTTGTACAACTGATGTGGCATATTCTATACAGTTGACGTGGCATCTTCTGGAGGTGACACGTGGCAGGGTGACTAGGCGTACGGACACTGATAGGGCAGGACAGGTGGACCAACAAGGAGGTGGCATGTCCGTACGACGACACATGGCAGGGTACAGTGTTGATAGGGAAAACAACTGGACCATTTAGCATTTGACATGTGGCATAGGCATTGATGAATGGCATGGTGCCACGTGGCCCAGACATGGGCTGCCGCATGGCAACCAGGTATTGGTTGTTGGTTTAATACAAAAATGTTGGAGCATGGTGGATTTGAACCGGCGACCTCTCCACCAAGTGTAGAGATTTCAAAAAGGGTTGAATACCAATGGGCCACAGGTGGTCCTTTTTAAACATGGGCACAAATATGATATACAAGTTTAATTGTTGTATAAAGTGAAGGTGGAAAGGGCTGGGGCCTAGCCCCAAGCCGTGGTTACATTTGCTACCACATGCCCATAGTTGATACTATTGCATTGGGGCGCGGTTTGTTAAGCACCTAGCCCTCAAATCCCGTGATCTCTGCATGTGACCCGATTCCTGTTGTTTGGGCATGAGAATTCTGGCTAGAACTTAGCCCTCAGATCCGAGACTTCAACCACAAGACCACTGCTTGCGGGTTAGGGGCCAACGCGCAACCCCTAGGGAGTTGGCGCTTGGCCACATGTAATCATATGACCATGCAGAGGGGGCGCGCACCCAGTCCAGGGGGCTTATCCCCAAATATATGCAAAAAGTGATTTTGTAACTATAGAATATTGATTTTATATTGATTTTTGGCCCTTTTTGGGGGATATTGGGCCCTTTTTGAGCCAGATCTTGGGGGGAAATTGGGAGATGGTTACCAAATATAGATCTATATAAACTAAGACTTATTGAGGCCATGGGAGGAGATTCAGAGCAGGTTTATGCTGAAGATTTTCCAAGCCAAAGCCATTTTTATGCAGGGAAGTTGTTGAGGAGCGCACCTTTGCGGGCCATTTTTGGGAGCTCCGGTCATCCGATTTGAGTGTCGTTTCTTCTGTTGGGTTCTTGAGATCTGGAAGAACAAGAAAATATCAGTTTTGTAACCTTTTGGCATTGCTGTGATGTACTTGTTGATCTTTGAACATAGATAAGAAAGCCTCACCCATTGAGACAAAGGCCCAGAGACGTAGACGAGATTGGCGAACTCCGTTATCACATTGGTGTTATGGTTTGTTGTTGTTTTATGCTTCATTTCAGTTCTGTACATGTTCATATGCCTGCTATATTTCTTCTATAACCTCTTCCTCTTTCTTAAAGCTTCCTAATTGGTTAATCAAAACATGCTTAATAACTCAACCGTAGTCATTTAAAAGATATTTTCAGATCAGTGTTAGTCCAGTGGAATGATACAACTCTAGCCAATGCCACCTAGGAGCTAGCTACCATTCTGCAACAATTTCTTCATCTCAAGCCTTGAGGATAAGGCTTTTTTTTAAGGGGGAGGGAATGTTAGGGACCTAACCTCCCTAACGCCTCACATAAGCAGAATAATATATTTTTCATGTAATAAAGAAAAATGTTAATAAGGCCTAGTAATAAGGAAGAATAAGTCAAATGTAAGAAGACCTAATAGAAGCTTACGCTTCTAGAAGCTCTTCCTCTAGATTGTTCTTTTGATATATAGATTTAGTATAAATAGGATTCGAGGGTATGATAAGTTTTGTCTTGAGAATTGTCGTAATAGAGATCTTATCTGTTGGAGGTTTCCCCCTCGAAGAGGTAAGTGAACATTGTTTCCTATCAATAAAGGTATTATTTCGGTGTTGTGGTTTCATCTGTTGTGTTGTTTTGCTGTTATTCTTTGCAATATTTATGTTTTCATCTATTATAATAGATCTGGTACCTTACACTTAGATATTTTTGATTCGACGTTGGGTTAAACTTGGTAATCAAAACACAACATTGGCCACGTGGCGATGAGCTTGTGTTACACTATTTCCAAGAAAGAGACCCATGGAATTTCAGAGATAACTTTCTCTATTATATGAGTTATAACAATTTTCAATAAATAAATGTTATATATTCTGAAAACTAATTTATTTTCCTAAGTTTCATATTTTTTCGCCATATTCTAATAAGTTGTGGATATACCTGTTATAATTCCTCCTCCTCAACAAATTATTGTTTTTCAACTTACATGTCATGCGAGGGAAGCATTAGCTTGCACTAATCCATAAGTTACTTAGTCATTGACATTATTAAAGAAGAAAAATGAAGATATTTTTTATGATATATTTATGTACTCAAAACACTCAAATTTTAGTGATACTATGTTTATGTTTGTATATATATATTAGTCAAGCCAAAACTTGTGTGATTTTTTTTCATTAAAATACAACTCATGTATTAACAACACCAATTCATTAAAATTCACAAAATAACAATATGAAACCACCATATATTTGTATTTAAAAAGTCACTAAAAGTATAATGAATACTTCACATCACTACACTCCCAATTCACTTTTCATCCACATTTACTTTACCACTTAAATCTACATCATCCTCTCTTTACCTTGTTGCAACAATCACAATAAATAGGTAAATTTTCAAAAAACATTTTTTCCATGGATGTAGAAGGAATAACAATTTTCATAAAAAACCTCAGGATGGAAAAATCCTATTCATGGTATTTTAGAAGCACACATGGTTCGTTCTAGGATGATGACATTTCTCTACATATATTAATAAAATATAATTTTCTAAGTCATGTCTTAACATATTATCAAAAAATCAAACCATTTACTTTTAAAATTCATACATTTAAAAAAACATATTCTAATTTAATTATCTTTGAAATATTGTTAATAGAATAAAATTAATCTTTCAAGTTAATCTTGTATTGGGTTTGTATCTCTTACAATTGCATGATTTTTTTTATCAAATACAATACAGACTCCATAATATAAATAATTGCAGCAAGCACAATCAATAAAAAAAAATCAAACCATTTACATTTAAAATTCATACATCTAAAAAAACATATTCCCATAATATAAATAATTGCAGCAAGCACAATCAATAAAAAAAAATCAAACCATTTACATTTAAAATTCATACATCTAAAAAAAACATATTCCAATTTAATTATCGTTGAAATATTGCTAACAAAATCAAGTTAATTTTGTATTGGGTTTGTATTTCTTGCAATTGCATGACTTTTTTTTTTATCAAATACAATATAGACTTCATAATATAAATAATTGCAACAAGCACAATCAATTATTATTATAATTAGTAATTTATTATAACTGTTAAGTTAATCTTGTATTGGGTTTGTATCTCTTGTATAATATAAATAATTGCAACAAGCACAATCAATTATTATTATAATTAGTAATTTATTATAACTGTTAAGTTAATCTTGTATTGGGTTTGTATCTCTTGTAATTGCATGACTTTTTTGAGCAAGCACAATCAATCAAAAAGATCAAACCATTTACATTTAAAATTCATACAAAAAAACATATTCAAATTTAATTATCTTTGAAATATTGTTAACATAATCAAATTAATCTTGTATTGGGTTTGTATCTCTGGCAATTGCATGACTTTTTTTATCAAATACAATACAGAGTCCATAATATAAATAATTGCAACAAGCACAATCAATTATTATTATAATTAGTAATTTATTATAACTGTTAAGTTAATCTTGTATTGAATTTGTATCAAATACGACTTTTTGATCAAAATATAAATAAATAAATAATTGGAGCAAGCACAATCAATTATTATTATAATTAATAATTTATTATAACGGTTAATATTATAATTATTAATATAAGAATAATAATAATTATTAATAATTTTTTTTTAAACTCTTATATTTTATTATTAAATTATTAAAATAGTTTTAATAATAATAAATTATTTTAAAATTAATTTTATTTTTTATTTAAAGTATTTATTGGGTTATGCAATTTAACACGACACAATTTATTTTACTAGCAATGCAAATTCACACACCTAAGACACAAACATGGTGCACAAATTTATTGTGTATCGTGTTTTATGACATAACACGATGTACGAGACACAACTACCATGCAAAATATGATGCAATTCTAGAAAATATATTTGTACGTGACGTGTTTTATGTTGTCATATGTTGCAAATATATGACACACTCTAGGAAAAAACGACTCATCTAGGCTTGACATTACATCTACGATGTGAAGTTGTGGCACTAAAGACTATAATGTAACAATGTCTTTGGTGCCCTTAATTTTTTTTTTTTTTTTTTT
>WSFP011555922.1:0-11174 GCA_009831015.1 Picea engelmannii
GAGTCTCCTCTTGGATACAATCATCCCACAACCTTTCAGAGTTAGGAAGGTTCTCACGAGCACAAATACCTTTGACAAATGGTTCCCATGAAGCTGGGAATCCATTCAGTGCCATGTTCACCAGTGCTGCATTTGCAACCTTCTCCCCTACTGTTGCAAGTTGATCATGAATCTGCGTGACCTTCATAAGTAACTAGTGACTAAATTTGATCTGGCCATCTCTATGGATCTGAGTATGTTTCGCAATATCATATTTTTGTTTATGTTCTCAATTTGGTAGAGGCCAACTAGAACATAGAACATCTCCTTTTCCATCTTCTTCTTGGATATATGAGGGATCAAATGATCCTTTATGGCATCCATAATCATTTTCTTGGCCTTCACTTATTTTTTCTTGTGAGCTACCAACTGCTATGGATCTGTAGGTGAAGGCACAACATCCTTGACAATATCCCATAGATCATTCTCTTCCAATAAGAGTGTAACCCTTATTTTCCATGACAAGAAATTTGAGGCGTCATCCAATCTATCCTCGAAGCTGAGGTTAGCTGAGACCATCTCTGAGATCTAATACACAAACCCATAGATCTGAAAAATAGTCCTTAAAAGAAAATATTGAAACCCTCTAACTGCTAGTCCTTCTTTCCAGTAGTTGATTTACTACTGCAAACCCTTTAGGATCTCAATCGGAGAACCTGGATCTAATGCCATGTAAATTTTTCAAGCCTAGGTGATTGCTATACTAATGTTCTCTCATTAAATAACTCAAAATGGAATTTATTTAACAACAGAAAATTAAATTTCTGAACATTGCATCCATCACGCAGTAGTTGAAAAATAAACAGCGGAAGAAATAAAACACATACACAGGGATTTCTCCTTCAAATCAGCTTTTCATTCCTTTTATCAAAGCTTAGAAGGTGACCTTTGTAGCCTGCTTTGAACTAGCAGCTGTTCGGTAGATTAAATCACCTCAAATAGTAGTGTATGGCTAGATTTGAGGGTGTACGACCCATGCATGAAGAAAGGACTGCTATAGCAGTGGTATGGCCTGCTGTACTTACTGGTCAGTTCAACAATTTGCTCATCTCCTCCTCCTTGAATGTACTTTTCCCTCTTCCAACTCTCTTGCTATCTTCTCATATATGAGTTCTGCCTCTCCTATCTTGTCCTATTTAAGCTTTGAGAGAAGATAACTAATCTTCTTAATCCTAGCTGCCACCTATCTCAATCACGAGATGTATGGCTAAGATTACATCATAATCTAAGTCACTAATGTTCTAGAACTTCTAGAACATTTCATTTAGATTCCTAAGACTAGTTGACTTCAAAACATAAGACTTTCACTCTTATTTTTTATTTTTCAAGTGAAATTACAAGATAGAATTAGTGATCATCTTTCCAAGGTGGTCACCAAAGAAATGTCTTGAACCATGTCTTGCACATTCACACTGAACTTGTGCAAGAAGCTCCTGCTTGAGCTACATTTCTCAACAAGAGGGAGGGGGTTGCTTTAGATGTTTAAAAAATTGAAAAAATGAATATTTTGTATATTTTAAAGTTTGCTGATATTTTCTGATATTTTTCCGGATGTTGTCCATAAGTTTATTTTTGGAACCTTTACAATATATTCGTCGACATGATATTTGCAACATTGGACAGAATTCAATTACAAAAATTAATTATCATATATTCCTTTGTTGAATTTGGCTTGCTTGAGGTTGACTTAGTGCTTTAACTCCGGTGTGACTGCCATTGTTGAGGTGGCTTAATGTTTAGCCAGGGCGCAAAAGAGGAGGTGTTGACTTGTTGAGATGGACTAAGCTGTTCTTTGAATTGGGGCACTAGCTTCACTATGTTTTCCAATCTTATCCATCTCACCAATGGATTCTGAAAATTGAGCGTGCTGTCAAATCTAGCTTAGTCATGTTATGGTAGGAAATCTCCTTATATGTAGACTTCAAAGATAATATCTTTGATAACATGGATATGGAAGGTCCAAACATTCCCAACACTTGTTGAACAGTGGGGGATGATTTCAGCTACACAATCTCCTTAACTGCCACTTTTCTTTGCTGCATTTAGAACCAACAAGTCTTCCTCCAGGACCAAGGTGCATTCCCTTTACACTCATCAGAAATCGTCAGGGGATCTTGCCCCAAAATGGCTCTAAAAGCTGCCCCCATAACTTTGTCAATGAAATTCTTGTAATCCTTCATGTATCCCTTCCTAACCATAGGTAACCATTCAATCACCATCTTTTCCTTTCCATCATCCCCTTGTGTATCCAAATTCAAGTGTTGGAAACAAGCAGGTTGGGCAGCAATCAACAGGTATAACAAATAACACTAGTATCTAAAAGTCCTCATGGATGAGAAATAGGCTAGCTGGTCATGTATTACTTGGTACAAAAACTTAGGATAATTGCGGATGAGAGGTTGACATTTAGCAAGGGATACCATGCCCATGATGGATAGGGTATAGGTATAAGCCTAGGAATCATCGTCCTTGACCAACAACACAAATATCATAGTAATTAGATCTTTCCCCAACTTATTGAACATGTTAGAGGGATGGGGGGTTTCAACAACAAGAAATTCGTTTTGATTGTTGATCAATCAAGCGAATAGTCCATTTCTTCATTTTGGGGTCACATGGGTCCATTTATTATCCCGAATAGTAATATCAAAGGGAATAGAGGGCTTGAGATGTTGAAGAGTTCTCTGGATTACTGTAGTGGAGACAAAAAGTATAGGTTTTTGGGTGAGTGAACAAATAACAGACCTAGACTCTGCATAGTAATTGGCCGTTCATAATTCAACATATTTGGAAAAGGGAAAGATGGGGTGAACCATGGATTTTGCTAGATTGACTTCCCAAGGGTGCTTGTTACCCTTTTTGAAGGTGAACCTTCCCCAAAAAGCATACCTGAGCAGGTTGGGATTCTCATGGGTGATTACGTGGTCAAAAGCATCAAAAAACTGGTCTCTGAAGTCAAGCTATGATGAGAATACCTAAGAAAGATTAGAAACAGAGCCCTGGGAGGCAAAGGAATCATGAGACTTAGCAGGATGAGAGGGTTGGGCCTTTCTCCTCTACATGTTTGCAGAGAAATATTGTGTAGGGAAATAACAAGGATTTAGGAAGAATCGAGACTAACTGCTTATGAATTCAGATACCCAATTGGATGTACAGGTAGAATCATAGGTTGACGACAAGAGAGGTGGTGTGCTTCGACGATGAAATGGTGCTTGAAGTTTTTTCTTTCACTAGAGCTCTCTTTCTTAGGGTTCAAGGTAAAAATGAGGGTGAAACGAAAATATAAAAGGAAAAGAAGTTGATTGTGTAGGAAGTAAATGTAGATTTTTGATAATCAAGTGCAGATTCTAGCATTTATTTGATTATTTAATTCTAGGGTCCCAACTAGATAACCACTATGATGATGACATGTGGAGATCTTGATTTGGACGTGAATAATTGACTAGAATCCTCAAGAGAATCAATTATAAATCTTGGAAGGACCACGTGGCACAAGTTGATTGGTGTAGGTACATAACTTGCATGATGAGAAGGGAAGAAGTTATCAAGCCACAACAATCTTGGCCTTTGATTTGAAATGGAATTAGTGGTGCAAAACCAACACACAATGGAAATGATGATCATTTAAACATAGATCAAGGGTTAGCGATCTTTCCCCATGTTGTAATCCCATTAGTATGGGTTATAAATAGCACTCCCACATCCTTGAGCCTTTGGAACCTACAACAATCTTGTCCATTCATCTCAAATGAGTTCAACGATACATAATCAAACCACATTGAAATTGACGATCCTTAAACATATATCCATGCTACACATTATAAATACATGGTGCCACCCTAGTGTTGTGGGTTATAAAATATTGTTGAGGAAAGGGAGGCTTTGGATGCAAAACAATATGAATATTGATGAGATTTATAATTGAAAGTGCACATTACACTTGCCATAAAATCACTCACCATATAAGATCTAGACCAAAACTGGGCGAGGGCATGTGTACTCATATGATACGTGCGGGTTATAAAGTAGCACATCCACACCTTGGACCCTTTAAAATCTGCAGTAATCTTGGTGTTTGATTTGATTCATGATTGATGGTGTGGGTTTAACCTAAGCAAGAACTGTTGGGATTTTAATAATATCTTGTAGATGCATAAAAAAACTTAGGATAAAAGGTTTCTAGCTATGGGTGCTTTATAATATTTCAAAGACCCCTCTATCCCATGGCCAGAACTTACTAGGGACCCCTCAATGATAAAAGCACTATATTTCACTAGAGAATTCTTGGAAAATAGAGACCTACCGTGAGGAAACCCTAAGTGACAAAAAATTTGGATGGGTAGGTCCAATTTTCTACAGAACATTAGGCTCCAACATGGGGACATCACCTCCTTGTGAGGTGAATGAGAACCATAGACCTCAGTGGTAAGAAGACCAAAAAAGATCAATGCCTTAGAACTTGGGCCACAAAGTCAAAAAAACTGATAATTGTAGCAACGTACCATTTGATTGCAAACTTATTAGGAAGACTAGAAAATGATGGATTACGAATAGGAAAGATAAGAAAAGATTGCGATAGAAAAAGGAAACCCTATACTACTATGGTACAAGAATGGGTGCATCCTCATGATATGAAATGTTTAAGATGTCGCCCATTCATAGGAAACTCTTGTTGCTTGCCATCTTAGATTAGATAACAACAAAGAATTAACCCCCTTGATATCATCAATGATAAAAGGGCCGAGCCATAAACTATCGAACTTTTTGTGCTTTCCATACTTTTTATGCCTCTTGTCCCAAAGAAGAACCAGATCTCTTGGCTGAAAATCTTGAGGCCTAGCCTTCTTGTTGAAAATATGATTCATCTTTTGGTGAGAAGTTGATAACCCTAATATTTTCTATGAACCCGAGATCACTTCTCTTGCATTGCCATTAATTGTTTGATTTGCCTCTTAATCTTGTTTGGCTCCTCAACCACATCTTGCAATAGCTTTATTATTGGCTATTCAAGTTGGATTGGGAGAATGCCATCCATTCTATATACTAGTTGAAATGGTGATTTCCCTAGTAGTCCTCTTAGAACTTACTTGGTCAACCCATGAAGCTTACCCTAGGTGGGAATCCCAGGCTCTCTTGTTCGTGACTAGTGTCTTCTTGATAATTCTCATTAGACTCTTATTGGAAGTCCGTGCTTGTCCATTCCTTGAGGGTAATAATTGGAAGAGTGGGCCAAGATAATATTGTACTTATGACAAAAAGAAACCAAATCAAAGGATCTGAAGGCTTGAGCATTGTCAATCACAATTTTGAGTGGGCAACCAAACCTGGATAGAATATTCTTCTCCAAAAGACTGATGACTATTTGATCATTAGCCTGCTTGGTGGGAATGGCCTCCACCCATTTGATGAAGTACTAAGTAGCTGTGAAGATCCATTTATGGTGACCACTAGAGTTGGTATGATTTCTTCAATGCGATCCAAGCCCCATTGCTGAAATGATGCTTCAACTTCTATCGACTTCAAGGGTAATGTTAGGATCTTTTGCTTACCAACAAACCTCTGACACCCTTCACAAGATTGGACAAACTTATACACATCAATGAATAGAGTAGGCTAGTAGTAGCCAAACCTAAAAATCTTATGAATTGTAGCTTTGGTTGCATAATGTCCTCTGCATACACCACTATACATATCCCTTATTACATGTTTATATTTTTCCTCTAGTAGGCACCTCATTAATAGACCCTTGGATTTTTTCCAATATTGCTCCCAATTCAGAATACAATACTTAATGGCTTGGAGCTTCAATGATCCTCTGAGATTTGTCCATGTCCTTGAGACATTGTGCATTCAAGAGGAAGTGAGAGACATCTTTGTACCAAGGGGAGTCTAAATAAATTGGTATCATTTGGATCCTCTGATCTATCTACCGTTGAGTTTGTTCATGTATTTCAATGATGAGTAGATTCAACCCAAGGACTACCATATTTGAATCAACCATCAATTTGGACAACCCTTGTCCTTTAACCAGCTAGGTGGTTTTGATGGTCAAGTCGAATTCTTGACTCTTGGCAATTCATCATCCCCTTCTCCCATTTGAATCTCGCTAGTGCAAAATTTATTTAATTGATTGATGAGGAACATAGGTTGTGACAACAGTATGCAAAATATATTCCCAAAAATCCTTGAGTGCCTTCACCAATGCATATACTTACTTCTCCATGATACTGTATTTTAATTTGGCATTTGTTAGAGCTTTGTTGAGAAGGGAAATTGGTTGCTCAAAACCTTAGGAATTCTTCTACAGGAAAACAACAACAATTGTATGTTTAGAGGAAAAGGAAAAAACCATAAACTCCTTAGCATAGTCGAGACTAATAAGCATTGGGGTATTGCTCGAGGATGCCTTTGCCTCCTCGGTCCAAGTGATCTCCATCCCTTTCTTTAGCATAGCAATTATGTCCTTGGAATTTCAACAAAATTGGGGACAAACCTTTTGCGGAAATTAATCTTCCAAAGAAAGATTGGATGGCTTTTTTGTGACAGGACAAAGAAATCATCTTGATAGCCTCGACCTTCACTGGATCAATTTTTACTCCTTATACAAAAAATAAATGTCTCAAGAGATTACCTTCTTGGGGTTCAAGAAATAACCAAACTTCTTGTAGCGTTACTTGATTTTTTGGAAAAGATGGTCATATCATCTAGGTATATGACAATGAATTTCTCCTTGACATCATCAAATGCAAAATCCATCGCCCTCTAGAAGGTAGCCTCATTGTTAATTATCCCAAAAGGCATCCTTAAATACATGAAAGTGCCCCATGGCGCTGTGAAATGCATCTTCATCTTGTCACCCAATGGCACCAACACTTGATTGCATTTGGAGAAACCATCCAACATAGAGATCCTCTCTGACCCAACCACCTTCTGTAGCATTTGATTCATCTTGGGAATTGGGTAGTCATACTTCAATGATGCTCTATTTAAGTTCATGAAATCCATTTACAACTCAATCTCCCCATTTTTCTTCCTTACTAGGGCCAAATTTGCAACCCAATCAAGTTCCTGAAATCCATTTACAACTCGATCTCCCCATTTTTCTTCCTTACGAGGGCCAAATTTGCAACCCAATCAAAATATCTAATAGGGACAATTTTTTTAGCATCCAAAAGCTTCTTGAGCTCATTTTGAATCGAGGGACCTAGTAGTGGATTAACTTGTCTTGTTTTTGCCTAAAAGGATTGACATTAGGCTTGAGAGGAATTTTATGTTGGAATATTGAAAGTGTTATAAGATTTCAAATCTTCATGTCGCCAAGCAAAGACATCCTTGAACTCCTTGAATAGATTGACATATTTTTGTATTTCCTAGGGTGTCAAAGACTTAAACAACTTCACATGTTTTGGCATATCTTGTCTCAACAACTTCCATCAACTCCAATTTGGAGTATTCTCCCTTTCTTTCCCTGTGAGTTCCTTAATCCATGGAACTTTATTGTCAATCTCTTCTAAAGATTAGATTTAAATTATGGACAATGCAAGGAGTCCAAAAAATGTGATCATACCTACTCTCAACAACCAAACCTGTAGCTTTACAAACTAGTGCATTATCGGTGATATCTTGCACCACCTTAGTAGGCCTTATTTTCTCAATAGCTTTGATTAAAATATCAACAATGAATTGATCATGCTTTACTTCCCTTGAACAATCTTCGTCCTTCAAAAACATTGCTCCTTTTGGTGAAGTGGCAATGATATTGATCAATGGCCTATGCCTAGTATCTGTGCATCCATCCATGACAATGGTAACCTTGGAGCTGCTCCATGAAGCACGGATAGGTGCTAAAATATCCTCAACAAACTCCTTTTCGTTTTTGAGTAGATCGGTTTGGAGTTTTTCATAGTTAGGCCCCTTGAACCCTTGAGGAGCTGTGTTAATTTCCCTCACCATATCTTGCCAATAAGGAGACCGAACCATGTTAAAAGTGAGACCACAAGCATAGATTTCCCTTGCTGTTGAGTTTTGGGTACCTTGGAAAGTGGTCCCCTTGAGTTATTGAGTGTCTAACTCAAAGGGGGAAATATTTGACCCTCACCACTTTACTTTATGTTATAAAGTCAAAGTGACTTTATTAGCACTTAAGTCACAAAGTGACTTTATTATCATAAAGTGACTTAGGAAACTTAAGTCAAGGGGAAATTTAATCTCAACCTTGATCTTGGTTGGCCTAGATCTAATCTTGGCCATTGGTTTCCTAGGTTAGCCTAAGGATGAGGCTAAAGGAGAGAAGAGGAGGGAAAAGGGTATTGTTGTTCACTTGAGAGAGTTGAGTGAAGGAGAGGAGAAGAGAAAGAGATTTGGAGGAAGAGGGCGCACCTTTGAGGAGGGGCGCAAGCAAGGCTTGAGGGTGCACTTTGTGAGAAGGGGCGCATAGCTTGAGGAAGGGTGCATTAGTGGTTGAGGGCACACAAGCTAAGTGAAGGGGCACACCTTGAGAAGAGGGCGCATACGCTTGTAGAGGGGTACTTCGACCAAAGGGTGTACATCAAGCAAGTGAGAGGGCGCACCAAGCATCTTGGGTGCATTCATCAAGCTAGCAGGCAAGCAGGAAAGGGGGCGCAAACTTCAAGAGGGGCGCAAATCCCAAGGGAACTCCAAAGCCAAGATCAAGTGGAGTTGGCTATTGTATCAGGTTTCTTTGTGTTATTTCCTTGTTGCTAATTTTTCTTGAGATCTCTATAATAAAATTTCTCTTTTCCAGGGTCATGTTGACCAAAAATACAGGTATAAATCTTGTGGTTTGCTTATTTCCTTATCAACATTTAGTGGAAAAGATCTAGAGGAGTATTTTTTGTTTTAATGCATGTTGAAAGAGCTAACATTGGACAGCAAAACTATCCTAATTAAACCCTTCAACAAGAGGCATTAAAAGAGCATTAAATCAAAGCTTAAGGGCAGATTCAGTGGGCAGAAAAATCAGAACTGGTGGCTGTCCTAAAACAGCAAGCAAACAGTCCTGAAATACATTGAAAACTGTGCCCAATAAGGTCAAGGACAGACCTGTTGGGCAGCTCTTAGGAACCAAAAAAATTCTTCACTTGCCACTCTTGTTTCAACTTCTTCTCTCCCTTGAACATTCACCATTTTAGCTACTGCTCTCTTGAATTCTAGAAGATGAACCTTTAAAATATTTTGATGCTTGTAGTTGTTATTGATCCTAAGTTGCTTTCCTCTTCCTTGCTTCATGCACAATATTTGGCTCAATGTTTGAAGCCCGAGGAGTAGCATTAGCAAGCTGTTCATGTCTTCTTTTAATCCTATTAGCCTCTTCCTGCTCACTCTCATACTTCCTCTTCTCTATTGGGTCACTTGTTTTTGGGCAACAATCAACACCCTTCCTAGTTCTTGCAAAAAATGTTCCTTCACTCTTGGGTAAGAGCCCTTATACAGGCTATTGCAGAGATTGCACTGCCATTCCCATGAACCACGACTGGTTTTTCTTGTAATCTTTGTAACATGCCTCCAAAGAGGATAGTAGTCAGTCCTCTTGTTGGGCTTAGGCACTAGAGTAGAAGTACCTTGGTTGGAAGCCATTGTCGCTGCAAAAAAAAGTAAAAAACAGATCTGGAATAAATGAAATGAATAATGGAAGCATAAACCCTAAGAAAACACTAAATAACTAGCAAAATCTTCACCTAAACACATACAAAATGGTTGTTGAAGCTGCTCAAATCACTACAAAATGCTTACTGTAGCTGAAGCTGTTGAAATATTGTAACTTCGAAGAATATTCTAATTATATTTGAGTTAATATCTTATAGATCAAATCCCCTTTTGTGGATTGATCAATTCGGGACTTGTATAAGACCAATTCCCCTTTTGTGGATTGGTCAAACCATATTTAGATAGTGGCATTTGTAAAGTCATCCCCCAGGGTTTATAAAGTGGTTTTAACCACTCTTGAAAGAAGTCGGCCCTACTAAGTGAAGAGACATAACCCTAGCGCCTCCTCAACGAGTATTTATAAGTGAGGATGGCGCCTCACTTGTTCATTCACTCACTCACTCATTTAGTGCGCATCTTTTGAAGGCAGTTCTGGTTGCAGGAGGAAGGAGAAGAGAGGCGCATGCTCAGTCCTAGTTTATTCTTGGATTTTTGGTCTTAGTCTTGGCATTGTATTGACAATTTATTATTGAGGAAGTTTTTGCTGGGTTTTCTCCCCCATGAGGGTTTCCCAGGATAAAATGTTGTGTACCTTGTGATTGTGTTTCTTTCAGTGATCCTCTTTATGCTGTTGTTTTGGAAATGCATTGAGAAAATTGAAAATAACCTAATAACAACATTATTCTTAACATGGTATCAAAGCTTGACTGAATAGAGCACCCTTCACTGGGTATCTAAAACATCAATGTTGTCGTACAAGGAAATCAAGGCTTTTTACTGAAGAGGAATTTCTGACCAAAAACTATCTAGGGAAGTGCACCCTACCCTAGTGCATCTTTTGGCAGCTTGAGCGCACCTTTTCAGTGGCCAGATTATTCGAAAAGTCAAACCCTAGTTTTGACTGGTACCAGAAAACTAGAAAACCAGGAAACCAGAACCAGTACCAGTCCAAAAGTGTGCAGGTCAAGTTTCTAGAGGTAAAACTTGGAATTTTCTGAATCAGTCAGCTCCAGCCAACTCGCCTCAGTCCAATGCATCTCCTGGTAAGTTTAGATTCATTTTCTGAGCACTTCATTTTCTAGTCATTTTCCTAGCTCTAGGTCAAGATGTTTGCAAGCACCAAGCTTGTTGACAAGTTAGAAGGTGTGGAAAATTTCCGTTCCTGGAAGTATAGAATTGGACTCATTCTTGAAGAGAATGACCTTGCAAAATTCATAAAAGAAAATGTACCGGAACCCGAAGAAGAAGCAACCAAAGAGAAGTACAAGAAGGATATGATTAGAGCCAAAAGAATAATTGCAAATTCCATGAAAGACCACTTGATCTCTCAAGTGTCTTCTAAGAATACTCCAAAAGATATGTTTGATGCCCTAACCAGAATGTATGAAGGAAAGAACATCAAATGGAAGATGAATTTGAGAACCCAACTCAAGAATACAAAGATGCAGAAAGGAGAAACAATTCAAGAC
>WSFP011555923.1:0-11174 GCA_009831015.1 Picea engelmannii
GCGCATAGGATGTTGTCACGCAGTGGATGCCTTCACGCAGAGGATGTCATAGCACAGTGGATTTCTTTACGCAAAGGATTCTGTCACGTAGAGGATTTTCCTGCACATAGGCTACAGGTCGCGCTGCGCAAATGACTAATTTAGTGGTCAACTTCAAGATCGATTTTTGACCAACTGGAGAGGAATTCTGAAAATCCACAAGATTTTTTCATTTAGGACAGAACAATTAATAAAAACCTCTCTTTGATTTTAAAAAATCTTCATATTGTGGGAGATTCAAAGGAATCTTTGAGACCTATTTTTCAGTTTTCATGATTTCCTGTCCGAAATATGTTTTTGCGACACGTATTTCGACTAGAGGGAGATGAATTTAAAGAAACTGAGAGAGGTTTTTCTTTATAACAATATTAAATACAAAAACCTCTCTCAGTTTTGGAAAATAATTTTGTATTAGTGATATATGATGTCATCATTAACGCCTATTTTTCTGAGTTTGTTGCACAATCCATCAATGCATTTTTTGTTGTAGGTTACTGTTGCATATCAAAATTGTTGTGCAAAGGTGACAGAGTGTCTACAAATTCACATTATGACCTATCACAACCATATGGTAGAATTTTGATCATGATCAATTATTGTAAAGAATATTTCGATTACGATTATGATTTGGCAAAGTCGGGTTTTCTATTTTTAGTAAATCCGTTGAAGTCATTTCTCTCTTTCAAAGAAAATGGATCCATGATTCTAGGAGGTAGTAGTTAGACCCTAGCAGCCAAGGGCGACATTAGTTTTCTATATATGGGGATCATTTTCATGTAAACCAGGTTTGTTGAAAAAATTAGTATAGACAACGTCTATTGAATGTAATTTGAGTTCGATCGAAACTTAATGCAAAAGTCATGTAGCTTGATGAAAAGATTCTAATTGTAGTAGTTGGATGTATTTTTTTCCCTTCCTTTCATATGTACTTCCTATTTTCTTTATTCATATCTTTTTTTGTCTAAATCGAAACACAATTTTGAACCTATGGATTCGCTGCGCAACGTCCCTTGTACGCGCCATTTAGACAAAACATATTTCCTCTAAAGTTAACTCTGACTTCATCCTCAGCGGTGGTCCGAGTTGCTTCATGTGTTGTCTATTCGCCACACACAACAATTTTAAATTGAAAATTGTTGCTCTCTTAGCCATTATCCTCTCAAGTTCAGTCACTGAGTCATTTTTTCCATCATTCTTTTAAATCGACTCTATAGCCCGAGGTCTTACTTTCTTGTGCCAATAGAACCAGAACTTATTATTTGACAGTGTTAAATCTAGCTGACATTTAAAGCCATATCCCGTATTGAGACAAAGTCTCTCGAAAGAGCCTTCTCCAGATCCGAAAGGCTAGTTTCGAGTCTCAAAGTTGGTTGAAAAAGTTACCTCTGTCATCTGCTTATCAGTCGAGCAGATTTACAGAGTGTTAACATTTTTGCACTGTTGTTGGGGACAGAACTGAATGAAACTTTCGTTGGGAAGAACGACATTGTTGCATTTCTAAGGTATGAGAGCAACAAACACTTAGGAACATATTGGCTATATTTCTACTTTGGTGACTCCACACATCATAAAATCAGTTTTAAGGTGAATCCACTGGTAGAAGAATCCAGAGCTAAAGTTTTCATGGCGACTCCAATCAAGATTCAAATGCATTTCAAAGGATCCAATGGAGAATGAGACCTGTTGACAGAGATATGGAAGAGAAGTATGGAAAATCAGGTACTCGAGCTTAATTTTAGTCCAAGAAGTACTTTTCTGTTTTATCAATATCTACTTGCCTTTTCCCGAGTTTTTCAAAAGAATATTTCTTCACTTACTACATTCAAATGAAGCCCAAGATTCATTTGAATATTTCTTCACTTACTTACTACCAATCTTCCTCTGAACCATATGATGTTCATTATCATTCTTGTGAGCTTAATGAAACCAAAGCTCAGTTTGTACCTTTTGTTCTTAATCCTGCACCCTCCAGGATTCAAGAAAGATACAATCCTCTTAAATTGCCTTCCATCATTCATGACTTTCCTTTGAAACATTATAAGTACCTTCCTAGGTTCGATGGAGAGATTGATGGACATTCAGCTAAAAAACATATTCAGGTCTTTGAGAATTTAGAGCTTTTTTAGATTGAACATGATGATGTGTCTATGAGGACCTTTTCTCAGTCCTTGCAAGGAGATGCCAAAGAATGGTTCAAAACTTTGCAGTCTCAGTCGATTATCTCATGGGATGAAATTAGAAAAGCTTTCCGTAGATTTTGGGGTGAGAGAAAGTCATGGAATCTACTCCTCTCAGAGTTTTATGCCATGAGAAGAATGAAAGATGAAACCATCTCAAATTTCAGCATGAGGTTTTCTAGTCTTTATTATAAACAGCCTAAAGAAGTCCAACCTCCTGAAGTCACTGCCATGCTCCATTATGTAACAACCTTTCAATCAGACTTATCTTTCCTTCTGATGGAGAGGAAGTCCATGTCTTTGCAACAGATGTTCAATAATGCTCAGGAAGTGGAAGACAATATTCAAGCATGTAAGGAGCTGCAAAATCATATTTTGGATGAGAATTTGAAAGCTGGAGAACATGAGATTGTGCATAAAAAAGAAGCTGATTTACATCCCGATCTTTGTCATCATGAGCATGAAATTGATTGTTTTATGTATTCATTTGTAGAATGTCAAGAAGATGAATTTGCAAATCATCTTGTTGAAGAGCAGGTCGATGTTCCAAGTTTTTCCTTGTTAGATGACATTGCAGATATTGTTGATTTTCCTATATATGATGAATATGATGATGATTATGATGTTGACTTCCTAGAACAACCAGCTGCATGTTCTCTATCAGAAAATGTTCCTTTTCTACAATGTAATGAGAGAAATCAACCTACATATCATAGTTACAAAGAAGAAAGTATTGAATCAACTGAAGGAATTTCTTTACGTTTATGATTTTCTTCATTTAAATTGTCGAAATAAAATTCAAAGATCATCACTGAAGCAAAGGAATGTGTGCTGATGCCAAATTACACTAATTCAATGGAACAAATTGACAAGAAATTGCAGCAATATTCTCATGTGTTTGATGACCCTGTTACTTGTTATATAGGAGGTCTTGTCAGTTCAAAATTGTAGCCATTGATCGAAGATAAATCTGAAAATGAGTATGTTCACCAATCCAATGAAATTGAAAAATGTGCATATGACAACAGTGAAGAAAATGAAGAAAGTTTTGAATTAGATGAAAGAAATTTTCTATTGTGTTTTCCATCTTTCAAATTGCTGAAGAAAAATGTTTATAATGTTTCAAATCATAAATCCTCCAGGCATGATGTTGAATATGAAGAAAGTAGTGGACTTGCATATGAAAATTGTCTTCCGTTATGTTTTTCTTCCTTTTAATTGTTGAAAGTAAATCATGAGATAACAGAGGAAGCAATGAAGTCTAATTGCCTTCACAGTGACATTGTTTTACATGAGAAAATTGTTATCAATGAAGACGACCAGCAACCTTCTCATACTTTTAATGACCCTGTTGTTGATTACATGGAAAGTTATTTCAGTTCAGATTTGTAGCCTGTGATCAACTACCATCTTGGAAATAAATATGATGGTAAATCAACATTAGTGTTAGAAATGGATTTTTTTCAACTAGGGGTTTCATTTCAGCCAACACTGTCTTCTGATTCAAAAGATTGTTACTTCCAACAATCTCAACATATTTTTCATCCTTTTGTGGTAATCAACAGGTTGAATTACATGAAAACAAGGATGTAGTGGAAGGTGTGAAACATGATTGTTGTTTTATGTATGTTCTGGAGGATCCATTTACAGTTTTGTTGGAGGCGGAAAAAATTCCCGATGTTTTTAATTTTTTGAGATTTGAATTTATAGATAAATTTTTGAATGACTTATCAGTAAATAGTCTTTGGAGCAAGCATGTGCAAAGAAATCAAAAAGTGGATAAAGTTCTTGCATGGTTGCATTGGAATTTTGATTTCACTTGATTGGCATATTTTTCAGTAGTTAGGGTAGGTAGGAGTGCGAATAAGCTTGGTACTACGAGCATTTCTTTTAGCAATCTGCAGTTTTCATTTTCAACTTAGTTTCAGATTTCAGTTTAGATCATACACAGTTTTGGGTTTTCAGCGGATATAGGTGACAGGTCAGAGAAGATTTTTCAATGGTTTGGGAACATCCCAATTGATAGACACAGAGTCTACGAGTTCTTTGCTACCTCACTGGTAGGATAACATCCCCGTTGGAACCAATTGTTAGCACGATTATTTTCATAGCTAGAGTTAGAGGTTTGTCCAAAGTTTTCAAAGTCATGACATGATCTTGGGAAAATCAAGGAATTCCTAGATGAGTCATAGGTTAGGGTGAATATCATGTCAAAAGGTATTATGGTTCATCATCACCTTTCATGAGGTTAGAGAAAGGAATAATCATGACACTCCATGTCATTGGTATCATTGCAAACTTCAAAGCATACCCATGGTGCAAGTTTATTGCACAAAGGATTTTGTTGCGTTCATTTGTTGTGCATTGCGTAGAGGATGCAGTTGTGAAAAGGATGTTTTCGTGCAAAAGATGTTGTCACGCAGAGGATGTTTTCGCATAGAGGATGTTTTCACATAGAGGATTCTTTCATGCAGTAGATTTTGTCGCGCAGTGGATTTCGTCGCGCATGGGATGTTGTCGCGCAGAGGATTTCATCGCGTAGTGGATTTCGTCGTGCAGTGGATTTCGTCGTGCAGTGGATGTTGTCGTGCATAGGATGTTGGTGTGCAGTGAATGCAATCTCGCAAAGGATGTCATCGCACAATGGATTTCGTCGCGCAAAGGATTCTTTTGCGTAGAGGATTTACATGCACACAGGCTACAGGTCGTGTTGCGCAAATAACTGGTTTAGTGGTCAACTTCAAGATCCCTTTCTGACCAACTAGAGAGGAAATTTGAAAATCCTCGAGATTGTTTTGTTGAGGATGCAACAAATAATAAAAACCTCTCTCATATTTGAAAAAATCTTCATATTTTTGGATATTCGAAGGAATCTTTGAGCCCTATTTTCCAGTTTTCATGATTTCCTGTCCGAGACATGTTTTTGCGACATGTATTCCGACCATATGGAGATGAATTTCAAGAAAACAAGAGAGGTTTTCCTTTAATACGATATTAAATACAAAAACCTCTCTCAGTTTCGAAAAATAATCTTTTATTAGTGATATATGATGTCATATGTAACGCCTATTTCCCCAAGTTTGTTGCACAATCTGTTGTGTTTTTTGCTGTAGGTTACTGTTGCGTGGGAGACTTGTTGTGCAGGGGTGACATAGTGTCCATAAGTGCACATGATGACTTATCGCAACCATATTGTCTAATTTTGATCATGATCAATGATTGTAAAGAATATTTTGGTTACGATTATGATTTGGCAAAGTCAGGTTTTCTATTTTTAGTAAATCCATTGAAGTCATTGCTCTCTTTCAAATAAAACAGATCCATGATTCTAGGAGGTAGTAGTTCGACCCTAGCATCTAAGGGTGACATTATTTTTATATATATGGGGATCATTTTTATGTAAACCAGGTTGGTTGAAAAAATTAGTATAGACAGTGTCTATTGAATGTAATTTGAGTTTGATTGAAACTTAACGAAAAAGTCCTGTAGCTTGATGAAAAGATTCTAGTTGTAGTAGTTGGATGTATTGTTTTCCCTTCCTTGTGTATGTACTTCCTATTTTCTTTATTCATATATCTTTCTATCTAAATCGGAATGAAATTTTGAACCTGTGGATTCGCTGAACAACACCCCTTGTTCACGCCATTTAGACAAAACATATTTCCTCTAAAGTTAACTCTGAATTCATCCTGAAAGGTGCTCTGAGTTGCTTCCTATCTTTTCTGTTCCCCACACACAATGATTTTAAACTGAAGACTATTGCTCGCTTAGCCTTTATCCTCTTAAGTTCAGTCACCGAGTAATTTGTTTCCATCGTTGTTTTAAATCGACTCCATAGCCCGAGGTCTTACTTTCTTGCGCCAATAGAACCAAAACTTATTATTTGACAATGTTAAATCTAGCCGACATTTAAATCCATATCCCGTATTGAGACAAAGTATCCCGAGAGACCCCTCTCTAGATCTGAAAGGCTAGTTTCAGGTATCAAAGTTGGTTGAAAAATTTACCTCTCTCGTCGGCTTATCAATCGAGTGGGTTTACAGTGCTAACAAGCTGGAAAAAAGAAATAAAAAAATTATATCAAGCTTTGGAAGGAAACGAAAATATCTCATGTATCTCTGTAATATTTCTTCAACACCTAGATGAATGTTCGTCGGTCTCGATTACTTGAGAATATAATTACAAATGCAATCGATGTTGTTATTTTGATGTTTTCTTGAATCTCCCAGTAAGAATTTTGTATATTTGTTTCGGTGTGCAAATAAAAAAAATGGTAGTTGGTTGTGGCTATGATGAAGGAGCCTGCATGTTTTTTGGGTGCCCAAGTTGGACAATTGTTTTTCAGCTATATAGCCATGAGAGGATTTCCGCATTTTTTTTTGGGTGCCTGAATAAATTAAAAATTTGTCTCCAACTATACATTTATGGTATGGTATCTGCATTTTCTTGATGCCCTAATTGAAAAAAAAAGGACTCAGCATGGATTGAAACATTAGCTTGATATTTTCAGATCTCGCTATAGAGATTGCATGCGCATAAGATTGTTCGTTCCAGAAATGGGAAGAATGACAACAAACCCCATAAAAAGTATCAAATTGTAAATAACTCGGGCCCATCCTTTGAACCGTCGAAATAGATTGCTCATCTGGGCATAATCATCAGGAATTTCCAATAATATTGGAAATTTGGTATTGTTAAAACTGGTAGTGATAGAACATGGAACTATCAGAAGAAAATGTCCATAGTGATATTTCTTAATGGTAAAATAGTAATCGACAACTTTCTTGTTCCCCATTTTGAGATCTAGTTAAAGCCAGCGTGCAATGGCGAAGCTCCGATGGTTTTGTGATGTCTTCTTTTTGGTAGACTTTTGTTCATATCCCATGGCCCCAAATATTTTCTCATGGGAACATATACCAGATGTAAGAGAAAACCAATGCCACAACGTGTTTTTTTTATATATCAAACTGTTTGATGCAAAGGTCGATGTGTGCTGCTCTATGGAACCTTATGGGATCTTGCTTGCAGCCTGTTTGGTGTTTACTTGGTTCTTGGTTGTATGCTTCGTTCTAGAAAATTAATAATACATTCATGATCTTCGTAGTTTTTCTATGATCTTAAAGACTATATAGGACATGATTTTCCATTTAATATAAGCTCAGTGGCGCAAATATAGTATGTGGCTCGTTTTAGCACTTTTCCTTAATCGATGAACTTAGTAAAATTAATCTCCTGGAATAATTTGAAATAAAAGAATATATACTGTGCAAAGTCTAATGGAGCTATCATATGAACAATAGGTCATTAAAATTCAAATTCATCATTGTTATACTTGCAGTGAAGCTGATAGTACAATAACTTTACTTAGACATCCCAAAATTGATTTTCTTGTAGCTTTTCGAGGCTTCTCTTATACAAGCAGATCCTGGAAACTATAAGCATGGCTCACTATATCTATTCCTTGATTGAAGAACATGTTCACATGTTTAATGCACTTCATAGTTACTATTAAAAACATCAATGGGGCTTTCTTAAACCAATTCTCGCTTCCAAAAATTGCCATCCCCTTTCTTTTTGCCCCGTGCTTTCCTTTTATGGTTACTTACTCGTTTTTTGGAAAATGTATAGGTGCGGAAGTTAGCGGATTCACGTCTTCAGATTTCCACTTACTTTTATATCACCAGCCTGACCAACCACTTCCCAGTTTCATATTGAACAAACTTTTTGGATGGCGGGTTCTCGGATAGGTGGGTTCAACATTGCGTTTCCATTGTTCCGTCGCCTGCAAACAACACTTGGACTTTTGTGATATACAAATTAACAAACAAATTCCCCTTTATATCGTTTTTAGCACTTTTCCTTGATCGATGAACCTAGAAAAATTAATATCCTGGAATAATTTGAAATAAAAGAATATATACTATGCGAAGTCCAATGGAACTACCATATCAACGAAAGGACATTAAAATTCAAATTCTTCGTTTTTAATACTGATGGTGAAGTTGACAGTACAATAACTTTACTTACACATCCCAAAATTGATTTCCTTGTAGCTTTTCGATGCTTCTCTTATACAAACAGATACTGGAAACTATAAGTATGGCTCGCTGTATCTATTCCTTGATTGAAGAACCTATTCACATGTTTAATTCACTTCATAGTTATTGTTAAGACCATCAATGTGGATTTCTTACACCAATTCCCTCTTTCAAAAATTGCCATCCCCTTTATTTTTTCCCATATGCTTTCCATTTTTGGTTAATCATTTTTTCGGAAAATGTCTAGGTGCGGGAGTTGGTGGATTCACATCTTCAGATCTCCAGTTACTTTTATATCACTAGCCCGAACGACCGCTTCCCCATTTCATATTGTACAAACTTTTTGGATCGCGGGTTCTCAAATAGGCGGGTTCAACATTGCGTTTCCATTGTTCCGCCGCTAGAAAACAACACCCGGACTTCTGTGATCTACAAATTAGCAAACAAATTCCCCTTTATCTCGTTTTTTAGCACTTTTCCTCGATCGATGAACTTAGCAAAATCAATTCCTTGGAATAATTTGAAATAAAAGAACATATACTATGTGAAGACTAATGGAACTATCATATGAAGGAGAGGACATTAAAATTAAAATTCATCATTGTTATACTTTCCGTGTAGCTAACAATACAAAAACTTTACTTAAACATCCCAAAACTGATTTTCTTGTAATGTTTCGACGCTTCTCTTATACAAACAGATCCTGGAAAATATAAACATCGCTCGTTGTATCTATTCCTTGATTGAAGAACCTGTTAACATGTTTAATTCACTTCATAGTTACTATTAATACCATCAATGGGGATTTCTTACCGCAATGCCCACTTCCGAAAATTGCCATCCACTTTCTTTTTTCCCTCTTCTTTCCCTTTCTGGTTACTTACTCATTTTTCATAAAATGTCTAGGTGTGGGAGTTGGTAGATTCACATCTTTAGATTTCTATTATTACTTTTATATCACCAAGCTGATCGACCACTTCCCCATTTCATATTGAACAAACTTTTTGAATCGCGGGTTCCCAGATAGGCGGGTTCAACATTGTGTTTCCATTGTTCCGCCACCTGAAAAAAAACACCCGGACTCTCGTGATCTACAAATTAGCAAACAAAGTCCCCTTCATCTCATTTTCTTTTGTTTTCTGTTTACTTGGTCCTTTTTCCAAATGTCTCATGCTTTTATATACCGCACCCGAAGTTCTGCAATATACAAATTGCTTGCTCAACATTGTTCTTCCACTGTTCCCCTACGTACAAACAACACCCAAAATTCCATGATATACAAATTGATGGCCGAAATATGTCATTGTGACATACAATTTGACCATCATCCCCTCACGTATCCTGGGTATATCTTGTGACCCTTTTTTTTGTAACCCGCCTGACTGTTTTCCATACTTGGGCATTTCTTGGAATATGTTTCATGGGTTGGTGGGTGGACGAAATTTACAATGCTTGGTCGCTCTTTGCCATCCCCGCTACCTCCGTGCTTCTTTATTATCGTGCAGGAACCATTGATATTGTCATTAATGTCCGGAAGGCCGAAGAAGATTTGTCATTAATATGAATTAAACCAATATTTGCGGAGAAGAGTGTTACCCTTTCCAGGTATTCATTTCAAACATGATACAATCTTTTTTGTGCATTGGTCGGTTGGCACCTTTAAGAAATCTCTAATTCTTAATCGCTCTTTGCTGTCACTACCACCTTCTCACTTTTTCCTAAATATGCAATTAGTAAGCTTTAATGGTAACAACTCATTACGCACGAATCCTGGAGGTTTTCATTGATCAGTGAAAGGCTCGAGGAGATCTTCCATTGATACACATTAAACCAAGATTTGCGGAGGGTTATATTATCCTTCCCCAATTTTCATTTCAAACATCATCTGGAGAAAATGAAAATTCTTGTTAACTTATGGCAGCAGTTATGTCGAGATACAGCAAACACCTTCAGGCATGATGTCCAAAGGTTCCAGTATTCCATGGCATATTCTTACTACTCATCTCCCTCCACCCAGGAGAAAAAAATGAGATGGTTCGTTGGTGCACCGAGAGATATATTTCAAGCCAAAGAATTCCAAGGAAACCTTGCCTGCTCAGAGAACTTGCCCAGTTGCATTGATGGATGGCGCAGAGGTTGATGTGATGGATTCTGAGCCGGAAGAATATTATGTGATGAACGATGATACAAAAATGGATGATGGCAATGAAGAGACTATTCCCACTCCTACGCCCAAATTGAAATCAACCATAACAGGCAATACTTCTCAGCTCGATGATGGCGGTCCTGACAACACCAAAAGGAGGACTTTCAGAAAAGAAACTAACGTTGAACTCAATAGCCACTTTGCAGCTCTAAAGTAGGAATTTGAGAGGTCCAAATTAGTCCGTTCTGGGTGGAAGTCTTTCACTGTAAGGAAACGATCTTTTGATGCTCCCATAGATATATTTCAAACCAAAAAACTATCCAATTATGGGACCACTGTCCTATTATATAGATATACAATCAACATCTTTGGGAATGAGGACCAAAACTCCCACTAGTGCAAGGAACATTCCTACTAGTCATCTCCTTCCACCCAGAATGGACTAATTTGGGATTCTAGAATTTCACGTGCAACCTCTGTCCCTGAAGTTTTCAATTGTGGAGAGGCGGTTTCTTGGTGTGTCCTAAATTTCAATTTAGGGCTATTACATTTTCCCTACAACATCTTTCCTCTTCTTTGTCACGGGAAGCTTCTGAGAACTATCAATTTTACCACAGGATGATCCATCGGGGAGAAAACTGCAAGGATTTCCTAAAAAAAAAGCATGGTAATCATTTTTGTATGGATGTTGAAGAGCATCTTGATGGCTCCTGCATGTTGTAGATCCTGTGCCTGTGTTTATGATAGATATGTTCAATGTTTTGGCCCAAAGAA
>WSFP011555924.1:0-11174 GCA_009831015.1 Picea engelmannii
GCGCATAGGATGTTGTCACGCAGTGGATGCCTTCACGCAGAGGATGTCATAGCACAGTGGATTTCTTTACGCAAAGGATTCTGTCACGTAGAGGATTTTCCTGCACATAGGCTACAGGTCGCGCTGCGCAAATGACTAATTTAGTGGTCAACTTCAAGATCGATTTTTGACCAACTGGAGAGGAATTCTGAAAATCCACAAGATTTTTTCATTTAGGACAGAACAATTAATAAAAACCTCTCTTTGATTTTAAAAAATCTTCATATTGTGGGAGATTCAAAGGAATCTTTGAGACCTATTTTTCAGTTTTCATGATTTCCTGTCCGAAATATGTTTTTGCGACACGTATTTCGACTAGAGGGAGATGAATTTAAAGAAACTGAGAGAGGTTTTTCTTTATAACAATATTAAATACAAAAACCTCTCTCAGTTTTGGAAAATAATTTTGTATTAGTGATATATGATGTCATCATTAACGCCTATTTTTCTGAGTTTGTTGCACAATCCATCAATGCATTTTTTGTTGTAGGTTACTGTTGCATATCAAAATTGTTGTGCAAAGGTGACAGAGTGTCTACAAATTCACATTATGACCTATCACAACCATATGGTAGAATTTTGATCATGATCAATTATTGTAAAGAATATTTCGATTACGATTATGATTTGGCAAAGTCGGGTTTTCTATTTTTAGTAAATCCGTTGAAGTCATTTCTCTCTTTCAAAGAAAATGGATCCATGATTCTAGGAGGTAGTAGTTAGACCCTAGCAGCCAAGGGCGACATTAGTTTTCTATATATGGGGATCATTTTCATGTAAACCAGGTTTGTTGAAAAAATTAGTATAGACAACGTCTATTGAATGTAATTTGAGTTCGATCGAAACTTAATGCAAAAGTCATGTAGCTTGATGAAAAGATTCTAATTGTAGTAGTTGGATGTATTTTTTTCCCTTCCTTTCATATGTACTTCCTATTTTCTTTATTCATATCTTTTTTTGTCTAAATCGAAACACAATTTTGAACCTATGGATTCGCTGCGCAACGTCCCTTGTACGCGCCATTTAGACAAAACATATTTCCTCTAAAGTTAACTCTGACTTCATCCTCAGCGGTGGTCCGAGTTGCTTCATGTGTTGTCTATTCGCCACACACAACAATTTTAAATTGAAAATTGTTGCTCTCTTAGCCATTATCCTCTCAAGTTCAGTCACTGAGTCATTTTTTCCATCATTCTTTTAAATCGACTCTATAGCCCGAGGTCTTACTTTCTTGTGCCAATAGAACCAGAACTTATTATTTGACAGTGTTAAATCTAGCTGACATTTAAAGCCATATCCCGTATTGAGACAAAGTCTCTCGAAAGAGCCTTCTCCAGATCCGAAAGGCTAGTTTCGAGTCTCAAAGTTGGTTGAAAAAGTTACCTCTGTCATCTGCTTATCAGTCGAGCAGATTTACAGAGTGTTAACATTTTTGCACTGTTGTTGGGGACAGAACTGAATGAAACTTTCGTTGGGAAGAACGACATTGTTGCATTTCTAAGGTATGAGAGCAACAAACACTTAGGAACATATTGGCTATATTTCTACTTTGGTGACTCCACACATCATAAAATCAGTTTTAAGGTGAATCCACTGGTAGAAGAATCCAGAGCTAAAGTTTTCATGGCGACTCCAATCAAGATTCAAATGCATTTCAAAGGATCCAATGGAGAATGAGACCTGTTGACAGAGATATGGAAGAGAAGTATGGAAAATCAGGTACTCGAGCTTAATTTTAGTCCAAGAAGTACTTTTCTGTTTTATCAATATCTACTTGCCTTTTCCCGAGTTTTTCAAAAGAATATTTCTTCACTTACTACATTCAAATGAAGCCCAAGATTCATTTGAATATTTCTTCACTTACTTACTACCAATCTTCCTCTGAACCATATGATGTTCATTATCATTCTTGTGAGCTTAATGAAACCAAAGCTCAGTTTGTACCTTTTGTTCTTAATCCTGCACCCTCCAGGATTCAAGAAAGATACAATCCTCTTAAATTGCCTTCCATCATTCATGACTTTCCTTTGAAACATTATAAGTACCTTCCTAGGTTCGATGGAGAGATTGATGGACATTCAGCTAAAAAACATATTCAGGTCTTTGAGAATTTAGAGCTTTTTTAGATTGAACATGATGATGTGTCTATGAGGACCTTTTCTCAGTCCTTGCAAGGAGATGCCAAAGAATGGTTCAAAACTTTGCAGTCTCAGTCGATTATCTCATGGGATGAAATTAGAAAAGCTTTCCGTAGATTTTGGGGTGAGAGAAAGTCATGGAATCTACTCCTCTCAGAGTTTTATGCCATGAGAAGAATGAAAGATGAAACCATCTCAAATTTCAGCATGAGGTTTTCTAGTCTTTATTATAAACAGCCTAAAGAAGTCCAACCTCCTGAAGTCACTGCCATGCTCCATTATGTAACAACCTTTCAATCAGACTTATCTTTCCTTCTGATGGAGAGGAAGTCCATGTCTTTGCAACAGATGTTCAATAATGCTCAGGAAGTGGAAGACAATATTCAAGCATGTAAGGAGCTGCAAAATCATATTTTGGATGAGAATTTGAAAGCTGGAGAACATGAGATTGTGCATAAAAAAGAAGCTGATTTACATCCCGATCTTTGTCATCATGAGCATGAAATTGATTGTTTTATGTATTCATTTGTAGAATGTCAAGAAGATGAATTTGCAAATCATCTTGTTGAAGAGCAGGTCGATGTTCCAAGTTTTTCCTTGTTAGATGACATTGCAGATATTGTTGATTTTCCTATATATGATGAATATGATGATGATTATGATGTTGACTTCCTAGAACAACCAGCTGCATGTTCTCTATCAGAAAATGTTCCTTTTCTACAATGTAATGAGAGAAATCAACCTACATATCATAGTTACAAAGAAGAAAGTATTGAATCAACTGAAGGAATTTCTTTACGTTTATGATTTTCTTCATTTAAATTGTCGAAATAAAATTCAAAGATCATCACTGAAGCAAAGGAATGTGTGCTGATGCCAAATTACACTAATTCAATGGAACAAATTGACAAGAAATTGCAGCAATATTCTCATGTGTTTGATGACCCTGTTACTTGTTATATAGGAGGTCTTGTCAGTTCAAAATTGTAGCCATTGATCGAAGATAAATCTGAAAATGAGTATGTTCACCAATCCAATGAAATTGAAAAATGTGCATATGACAACAGTGAAGAAAATGAAGAAAGTTTTGAATTAGATGAAAGAAATTTTCTATTGTGTTTTCCATCTTTCAAATTGCTGAAGAAAAATGTTTATAATGTTTCAAATCATAAATCCTCCAGGCATGATGTTGAATATGAAGAAAGTAGTGGACTTGCATATGAAAATTGTCTTCCGTTATGTTTTTCTTCCTTTTAATTGTTGAAAGTAAATCATGAGATAACAGAGGAAGCAATGAAGTCTAATTGCCTTCACAGTGACATTGTTTTACATGAGAAAATTGTTATCAATGAAGACGACCAGCAACCTTCTCATACTTTTAATGACCCTGTTGTTGATTACATGGAAAGTTATTTCAGTTCAGATTTGTAGCCTGTGATCAACTACCATCTTGGAAATAAATATGATGGTAAATCAACATTAGTGTTAGAAATGGATTTTTTTCAACTAGGGGTTTCATTTCAGCCAACACTGTCTTCTGATTCAAAAGATTGTTACTTCCAACAATCTCAACATATTTTTCATCCTTTTGTGGTAATCAACAGGTTGAATTACATGAAAACAAGGATGTAGTGGAAGGTGTGAAACATGATTGTTGTTTTATGTATGTTCTGGAGGATCCATTTACAGTTTTGTTGGAGGCGGAAAAAATTCCCGATGTTTTTAATTTTTTGAGATTTGAATTTATAGATAAATTTTTGAATGACTTATCAGTAAATAGTCTTTGGAGCAAGCATGTGCAAAGAAATCAAAAAGTGGATAAAGTTCTTGCATGGTTGCATTGGAATTTTGATTTCACTTGATTGGCATATTTTTCAGTAGTTAGGGTAGGTAGGAGTGCGAATAAGCTTGGTACTACGAGCATTTCTTTTAGCAATCTGCAGTTTTCATTTTCAACTTAGTTTCAGATTTCAGTTTAGATCATACACAGTTTTGGGTTTTCAGCGGATATAGGTGACAGGTCAGAGAAGATTTTTCAATGGTTTGGGAACATCCCAATTGATAGACACAGAGTCTACGAGTTCTTTGCTACCTCACTGGTAGGATAACATCCCCGTTGGAACCAATTGTTAGCACGATTATTTTCATAGCTAGAGTTAGAGGTTTGTCCAAAGTTTTCAAAGTCATGACATGATCTTGGGAAAATCAAGGAATTCCTAGATGAGTCATAGGTTAGGGTGAATATCATGTCAAAAGGTATTATGGTTCATCATCACCTTTCATGAGGTTAGAGAAAGGAATAATCATGACACTCCATGTCATTGGTATCATTGCAAACTTCAAAGCATACCCATGGTGCAAGTTTATTGCACAAAGGATTTTGCTGCGTTCATTTGTTGTGCATTGCGTAGAGGATGCAGTTGTGAAAATGATGTTTTCATGCAAAAGATGTTGTCACGCAGAGGATGTTTTCGCGTAGAGGATGTTTTCACATAGAGGATTCTTTCATGCAGTAGATTTTGTCGCGCAGTGGATTTCGTCGCGCATGGGATGTTGTCGCGCAGAGGATTTCATCGCGTAGTGGATTTCGTCGTGCAGTGGATTTCGTCGCGCAGTGGATGTTGTCATGCATAGGATGTTGGTGTGCAGTGAATGCAATCTCGCAAAGGATGTCATCGCGCAGTGGATTTCGTCGCGCAAAGGATTCTTTTACGTAGAGGATTTACATGCACGCAGGCTACAGGTCGCGTTGCACAAATAACTGGTTTAGTGGTCAACTTCAAGATCCCTTTTTGACCAACTAGAGAGGAAATTTGAAAATCCTCGAGATTTTTTTGTTGAGGATGCAACAAATAATAAAAACCTCTCTCATATTTGAAAAAATCTTCATATTTTTGGATATTCGAAGGAATCTTTGAGCCCTATTTTCCAGTTTTCATGATTTCCTGTCCGAGACATGTTTTTGCGACACGTATTCTGACCATATGGAGATGAATTTCAAGAAAACAAGAGAGGTTTTCCTTTAATACGATATTAAATACAAAAACCTCTCTCAGTTTCGAAAAATAATCTTTTATTAGTGATATATGATGTCATATTTAATGCCTATTTCCCCAAGTTTGTTGCACAATCTGTTGTGTTTTTTGCTGTAGGTTACTGTTGCGTGGGAGACTTGTTGTGCAGGGGTGACATAGTGTCCATAAGTGCACATGATGACTTATCGCAACCATATTGTCTAATTTTGATCATGATCAATGATTGTAAAGAATATTTTGGTTACGATTATGATTTGGCAAAGTCAGGTTTTCTATTTTTAGTAAATCCATTGAAGTCATTGCTCTCTTTCAAATAAAACAGATCCATGATTCTAGGAGGTAGTAGTTCGACCCTAGCATCTAAGGGTGACATTATTTTTATATATATGGGGATCATTTTTATGTAAACCAGGTTGGTTGAAAAAATTAGTATAGACAGTGTCTATTGAATGTAATTTGAGTTTGATTGAAACTTAACGAAAAAGTCCTGTAGCTTGATGAAAAGATTCTAGTTGTAGTAGTTGGATGTATTGTTTTCCCTTCCTTGTGTATGTACTTCCTATTTTCTTTATTCATATATCTTTCTATCTAAATCGGAATGAAATTTTGAACCTGTGGATTCGCTGAACAACACCCCTTGTTCACGCCATTTAGACAAAACATATTTCCTCTAAAGTTAACTCTGAATTCATCCTGAAAGGTGCTCTGAGTTGCTTCCTATCTTTTCTGTTCCCCACACACAATGATTTTAAACTGAAGACTATTGCTCGCTTAGCCTTTATCCTCTTAAGTTCAGTCACCGAGTAATTTGTTTCCATCGTTGTTTTAAATCGACTCCATAGCCCGAGGTCTTACTTTCTTGCGCCAATAGAACCAAAACTTATTATTTGACAATGTTAAATCTAGCCGACATTTAAATCCATATCCCGTATTGAGACAAAGTATCCCGAGAGACCCCTCTCTAGATCTGAAAGGCTAGTTTCAGGTATCAAAGTTGGTTGAAAAATTTACCTCTCTCGTCGGCTTATCAATCGAGTGGGTTTACAGTGCTAACAAGCTGGAAAAAAGAAATAAAAAAATTATATCAAGCTTTGGAAGGAAACGAAAATATCTCATGTATCTCTGTAATATTTCTTCAACACCTAGATGAATGTTCGTCGGTCTCGATTACTTGAGAATATAATTACAAATGCAATCGATGTTGTTATTTTGATGTTTTCTTGAATCTCCCAGTAAGAATTTTGTATATTTGTTTCGGTGTGCAAATAAAAAAAATGGTAGTTGGTTGTGGCTATGATGAAGGAGCCTGCATGTTTTTTGGGTGCCCAAGTTGGACAATTGTTTTTCAGCTATATAGCCATGAGAGGATTTCCGCATTTTTTTTTGGGTGCCTGAATAAATTAAAAATTTGTCTCCAACTATACATTTATGGTATGGTATCTGCATTTTCTTGATGCCCTAATTGAAAAAAAAAGGACTCAGCATGGATTGAAACATTAGCTTGATATTTTCAGATCTCGCTATAGAGATTGCATGCGCATAAGATTGTTCGTTCCAGAAATGGGAAGAATGACAACAAACCCCATAAAAAGTATCAAATTGTAAATAACTCGGGCCCATCCTTTGAACCGTCGAAATAGATTGCTCATCTGGGCATAATCATCAGGAATTTCCAATAATATTGGAAATTTGGTATTGTTAAAACTGGTAGTGATAGAACATGGAACTATCAGAAGAAAATGTCCATAGTGATATTTCTTAATGGTAAAATAGTAATCGACAACTTTCTTGTTCCCCATTTTGAGATCTAGTTAAAGCCAGCGTGCAATGGCGAAGCTCCGATGGTTTTGTGATGTCTTCTTTTTGGTAGACTTTTGTTCATATCCCATGGCCCCAAATATTTTCTCATGGGAACATATACCAGATGTAAGAGAAAACCAATGCCACAACGTGTTTTTTTTATATATCAAACTGTTTGATGCAAAGGTCGATGTGTGCTGCTCTATGGAACCTTATGGGATCTTGCTTGCAGCCTGTTTGGTGTTTACTTGGTTCTTGGTTGTATGCTTCGTTCTAGAAAATTAATAATACATTCATGATCTTCGTAGTTTTTCTATGATCTTAAAGACTATATAGGACATGATTTTCCATTTAATATAAGCTCAGTGGCGCAAATATAGTATGTGGCTCGTTTTAGCACTTTTCCTTAATCGATGAACTTAGTAAAATTAATCTCCTGGAATAATTTGAAATAAAAGAATATATACTGTGCAAAGTCTAATGGAGCTATCATATGAACAATAGGTCATTAAAATTCAAATTCATCATTGTTATACTTGCAGTGAAGCTGATAGTACAATAACTTTACTTAGACATCCCAAAATTGATTTTCTTGTAGCTTTTCGAGGCTTCTCTTATACAAGCAGATCCTGGAAACTATAAGCATGGCTCACTATATCTATTCCTTGATTGAAGAACATGTTCACATGTTTAATGCACTTCATAGTTACTATTAAAAACATCAATGGGGCTTTCTTAAACCAATTCTCGCTTCCAAAAATTGCCATCCCCTTTCTTTTTGCCCCGTGCTTTCCTTTTATGGTTACTTACTCGTTTTTTGGAAAATGTATAGGTGCGGAAGTTAGCGGATTCACGTCTTCAGATTTCCACTTACTTTTATATCACCAGCCTGACCAACCACTTCCCAGTTTCATATTGAACAAACTTTTTGGATGGCGGGTTCTCGGATAGGTGGGTTCAACATTGCGTTTCCATTGTTCCGTCGCCTGCAAACAACACTTGGACTTTTGTGATATACAAATTAACAAACAAATTCCCCTTTATATCGTTTTTAGCACTTTTCCTTGATCGATGAACCTAGAAAAATTAATATCCTGGAATAATTTGAAATAAAAGAATATATACTATGCGAAGTCCAATGGAACTACCATATCAACGAAAGGACATTAAAATTCAAATTCTTCGTTTTTAATACTGATGGTGAAGTTGACAGTACAATAACTTTACTTACACATCCCAAAATTGATTTCCTTGTAGCTTTTCGATGCTTCTCTTATACAAACAGATACTGGAAACTATAAGTATGGCTCGCTGTATCTATTCCTTGATTGAAGAACCTATTCACATGTTTAATTCACTTCATAGTTATTGTTAAGACCATCAATGTGGATTTCTTACACCAATTCCCTCTTTCAAAAATTGCCATCCCCTTTATTTTTTCCCATATGCTTTCCATTTTTGGTTAATCATTTTTTCGGAAAATGTCTAGGTGCGGGAGTTGGTGGATTCACATCTTCAGATCTCCAGTTACTTTTATATCACTAGCCCGAACGACCGCTTCCCCATTTCATATTGTACAAACTTTTTGGATCGCGGGTTCTCAAATAGGCGGGTTCAACATTGCGTTTCCATTGTTCCGCCGCTAGAAAACAACACCCGGACTTCTGTGATCTACAAATTAGCAAACAAATTCCCCTTTATCTCGTTTTTTAGCACTTTTCCTCGATCGATGAACTTAGCAAAATCAATTCCTTGGAATAATTTGAAATAAAAGAACATATACTATGTGAAGACTAATGGAACTATCATATGAAGGAGAGGACATTAAAATTAAAATTCATCATTGTTATACTTTCCGTGTAGCTAACAATACAAAAACTTTACTTAAACATCCCAAAACTGATTTTCTTGTAATGTTTCGACGCTTCTCTTATACAAACAGATCCTGGAAAATATAAACATCGCTCGTTGTATCTATTCCTTGATTGAAGAACCTGTTAACATGTTTAATTCACTTCATAGTTACTATTAATACCATCAATGGGGATTTCTTACCGCAATGCCCACTTCCGAAAATTGCCATCCACTTTCTTTTTTCCCTCTTCTTTCCCTTTCTGGTTACTTACTCATTTTTCATAAAATGTCTAGGTGTGGGAGTTGGTAGATTCACATCTTTAGATTTCTATTATTACTTTTATATCACCAAGCTGATCGACCACTTCCCCATTTCATATTGAACAAACTTTTTGAATCGCGGGTTCCCAGATAGGCGGGTTCAACATTGTGTTTCCATTGTTCCGCCACCTGAAAAAAAACACCCGGACTCTCGTGATCTACAAATTAGCAAACAAAGTCCCCTTCATCTCATTTTCTTTTGTTTTCTGTTTACTTGGTCCTTTTTCCAAATGTCTCATGCTTTTATATACCGCACCCGAAGTTCTGCAATATACAAATTGCTTGCTCAACATTGTTCTTCCACTGTTCCCCTACGTACAAACAACACCCAAAATTCCATGATATACAAATTGATGGCCGAAATATGTCATTGTGACATACAATTTGACCATCATCCCCTCACGTATCCTGGGTATATCTTGTGACCCTTTTTTTTGTAACCCGCCTGACTGTTTTCCATACTTGGGCATTTCTTGGAATATGTTTCATGGGTTGGTGGGTGGACGAAATTTACAATGCTTGGTCGCTCTTTGCCATCCCCGCTACCTCCGTGCTTCTTTATTATCGTGCAGGAACCATTGATATTGTCATTAATGTCCGGAAGGCCGAAGAAGATTTGTCATTAATATGAATTAAACCAATATTTGCGGAGAAGAGTGTTACCCTTTCCAGGTATTCATTTCAAACATGATACAATCTTTTTTGTGCATTGGTCGGTTGGCACCTTTAAGAAATCTCTAATTCTTAATCGCTCTTTGCTGTCACTACCACCTTCTCACTTTTTCCTAAATATGCAATTAGTAAGCTTTAATGGTAACAACTCATTACGCACGAATCCTGGAGGTTTTCATTGATCAGTGAAAGGCTCGAGGAGATCTTCCATTGATACACATTAAACCAAGATTTGCGGAGGGTTATATTATCCTTCCCCAATTTTCATTTCAAACATCATCTGGAGAAAATGAAAATTCTTGTTAACTTATGGCAGCAGTTATGTCGAGATACAGCAAACACCTTCAGGCATGATGTCCAAAGGTTCCAGTATTCCATGGCATATTCTTACTACTCATCTCCCTCCACCCAGGAGAAAAAAATGAGATGGTTCGTTGGTGCACCGAGAGATATATTTCAAGCCAAAGAATTCCAAGGAAACCTTGCCTGCTCAGAGAACTTGCCCAGTTGCATTGATGGATGGCGCAGAGGTTGATGTGATGGATTCTGAGCCGGAAGAATATTATGTGATGAACGATGATACAAAAATGGATGATGGCAATGAAGAGACTATTCCCACTCCTACGCCCAAATTGAAATCAACCATAACAGGCAATACTTCTCAGCTCGATGATGGCGGTCCTGACAACACCAAAAGGAGGACTTTCAGAAAAGAAACTAACGTTGAACTCAATAGCCACTTTGCAGCTCTAAAGTAGGAATTTGAGAGGTCCAAATTAGTCCGTTCTGGGTGGAAGTCTTTCACTGTAAGGAAACGATCTTTTGATGCTCCCATAGATATATTTCAAACCAAAAAACTATCCAATTATGGGACCACTGTCCTATTATATAGATATACAATCAACATCTTTGGGAATGAGGACCAAAACTCCCACTAGTGCAAGGAACATTCCTACTAGTCATCTCCTTCCACCCAGAATGGACTAATTTGGGATTCTAGAATTTCACGTGCAACCTCTGTCCCTGAAGTTTTCAATTGTGGAGAGGCGGTTTCTTGGTGTGTCCTAAATTTCAATTTAGGGCTATTACATTTTCCCTACAACATCTTTCCTCTTCTTTGTCACGGGAAGCTTCTGAGAACTATCAATTTTACCACAGGATGATCCATCGGGGAGAAAACTGCAAGGATTTCCTAAAAAAAAAGCATGGTAATCATTTTTGTATGGATGTTGAAGAGCATCTTGATGGCTCCTGCATGTTGTAGATCCTGTGCCTGTGTTTATGATAGATATGTTCAATGTTTTGGCCCAAAGAA
>WSFP011555935.1:0-11174 GCA_009831015.1 Picea engelmannii
ATGTTAATGTTTATGCCATTATTATAGTTCTTTGCATTTCAATAGATAAGAGCATAATAAGAACAAGATCACTGAGAAATACACATTCACAAGAGACACAACGTTTATCCTAGGAAACCCTCTAGGGGAAGAAAACCCAGCAAGAAATTCCTTATCATAAATAGCTTATACAATGTTCAAGAGATAACTCAAACCAATACAGAAAGTCCTCCCCAAGAGATGCGCCACTCTTCTTCTCCTCTCTCTAACTTCTAATTGCAGCTTGCCTCATAAGAGAATGAGCAAGTGAGTTGTGTGTTAGAAGTGAGGCGCTAGCCTCTTATTTATATCAATCTGGCATGTGTGAAAGGTCACAATTTGGTAGGGCCGACCTCTCACTCTGGGTGGGTAAACCCACCTTTAATTAATTCTGGGTCTTCCATTATAACTACTGGGGCCAACTTCTTATTCTGCCCTTTGTAATTGTCTGATGACCAATCCGCAAAAGGGGATTTGGTCCTTATACAATTACCGACATGATTAATCCACAATGGGGATTAATCCAATAACAATAATAATAATAATGACATGATTAATCCGCAATGGGGATTTAATCCAATAATAAAATAATAATAAGAATGCTCTTCGCAATTACATTATTTCAACAGAACTTAGCCAACTTGCACAACACTTTTTCACTATTCCACTACTTCTTACATTGCCTAACCTTCTATTTATATATACAAAATAAGCCTAAACATATGTAAACCCATGGGATGATATACCATTCCTGTTACATATTCCCAAATCCCAAAAAGGGGCCACGATCCCGCGATCTCTACTTCATCTTGCACTCCTTCTTTGACAGGCTATCGAAGTCTGAAAATAGGTCAAACTTGACCAGATCCCTCAAAACTTGGTTCAGGGCCAACATACCCCCAACACTCACCTGTGACTTGTCTCGAGTCACTCTGATGTAGGAAGTTCTTATTTGAATTCTTCAAGCTTGGCTCGAACTGCTTCGCCTTGTTGCTATGCTACAAGCTCTTGTTCAACAAACTTTTGAATGACTGGATCATTCACAAGTCCTTCCAGGCGTTGTTCTGCTGCAGTGCTAACCTGGTCCAGTTCTGCTCCTTGGCCTTCTACCTCTGTAAACAAGTGATAGGCCTTATCTTGCACAGATTGGAGTTTCTAAGTTATCTCCACAATGTTTCTCTAGATAGTATGGATTTTTTGTTGTGCAGTGCGTTGCTCTTGGGAGCGCTTCATTCTTTCCACAGCTGACAAGGACTTTAGCTGCGCCTGTATCTTTTCATCTTGGTACTTCACTTCTTGGAGTTGTGACTCCAGTACCTACAACTCTAGGTTCTCGATAAGTTTCTCATATGTCTAGGAACTGTGATCAGCGAATTGATTGCATTCTAAGGTAAGGGCCTTTAGCCTTTCAACTATTCTCCTGACAGTTGCTTATCTTTGGTCCTTTACCTCCTGTGGGGACTCAGGCACAGTGCGTAGTTCTAGGTTGGTGATGCATTGTTGCGGCTGCTCGATCACTTCTTCAAGTTGCACTACTTGCTTCATGACTTGATCCTCTGTCTTTACTTCTATGACAGTCACAGAGCGCAGTGCTTTGTTGACCATTTCATTCACTTCAAGTTGCTCAATGAGCAACCGTTCCTTTCCATGCTATAGTTGTGCCTTTTCTTCATCGAACTTCTCTTAGAGAGAACCCTTTTCTTGTTCGACAGCTTGGCATTGTTCTACAAGTACTCCCTGTACTTGTACCAAAGCATGGGTGGCTTACGTTGTTTCCTCTTGTGCTCATCCAAGGCGAGCTTTGACTGTATCAGCGAGTTGGTGGATTTGGGCTGGCTCATCTCCCAATTCTGGTGTTCCCACTGATAGAGGCACAATGGAGACTGCACAACTGGACTGTAGTGTGTATTTCACTCCTCGGAGCTCGACCTCAATTCTATTGTACATCTCCTCTTGCTTAGCTTCTTGCATCTCTCTTATCTCTAGCGAAGCATCATTCAAGGCTGCTATGATGAAATTGAAAATTAGAGGTGAGGAAAGTCTACATATTAGTTATAGGAGATTTTGATCTCTTCCGGGAGGAAGGAAGGTTTCAAGGGGGAAACCTTCATTTTCTTTGAGGGGTCCTCCTCACCTCTGGGTGGTGTTACTTCACCTTTCCTCTATTCAACTTCTATACCATCTATCTCTTCGCCATCACCTCCTTGCTCTGGTGACATGGAAGCAGTCTTCACCGAGGAACTGCTTAAATCTTGTACTTCGTCAGTCTTCTTTGTTTTGCTAGGTCCGGGTGTATTCTGCGCAATTTCTAGGCTGTCAATGTCATATATCTCCGCAGGGTCTGTTGGAATAAGGAGGTCAGTGGACCATTCCTTAGTAATCTCCTCTAAGTTGTCCTCCGTCAACTTATAGTAGGATTGAAGTTGTTGTTTTTTCTCATCGGCTCACGTTGTGATATAAATGAAATTTTGATCAGCGTTGAACTTCTTCAAAGGCCTGGATCGGTTTATAGTGTTCGGTGTCATGCGAGGCTCAGACTGTATGGCTATCTTCAACTGATTGTAGTATGTATGGAATACAACATTTGACTGCCATTGCTTATTCATGTCACTTGAGTACCACAGTGTACTGAAATTCGTGGCCAATGGTTTGAAAGGCTCGATGTCCGGGAAGGTCACACCTTCCAACATCTCCCAAGAAATGAAAGCGATCAGGATCAAGATCCAGCTAAAATGGAATTCATATCCTTGATCTTCTACTTCTCTACAATCAATTTCTAACTGGTTCACTAGGTACTTCTCCCAATTCGTTTGTAGGCCCTTCGCACACTTCCTTGCGAGGCCGACTACAAAACCAGTCACTTGGGTGGGTCAATGCTTGCGTACTAACTTCCCTGCAATCATCTGACAGGCGAGGTGCACTGCACCATTCTAAATAGAGGCTACCTTATAGCCTTGCGTTCCCTTCTCAACATCACCATAAGTGTCCTTGATCATTTGTGTGAGAGAGGTCCATGGATTTTCCAGGATAGAAATCCTGTGGGTTGGGTCCTTGCATACTCAAACCCATGATCTGATTGATCAAGGTCAGATCAACTGTGATACGACGGTTTAGCCACAAATATCTTCCATGGTAACAAGACAGTAGCTTCTTGACACATGCATTCACCTCTTGGTGTCTTCCAAAGTGGGGAATTTTCATGACGTTGAGTAGGGTGGACTACGCAAGGCTATGGGTCCATACTTGGGGAATTACCTTTGAGTTTTTCCCTTTTTTTCTAGTCAGATACTTATGTGGGGATAACATGTTGTAGACTTTGTTATTATCGAGGTTGAAGTTGTTAAACTTCAATGCTACAACCTTATCTTGGTCTGCTCGAACTACACGTATCCCCTTCGGAAGGAACGCAGTGACCAAGGCATACTCAAAATATCTAGGTACGTTGTCACAGTTTACAACATCACTCAAAGGTGGCATATAGGTGGTTAATATGGTCGGGATCAATTTAGCATTCTCTAAGTCATCCTTGTGCTTAGTTCGCTTCTTATCAGACAACCAGCATGGTCCTGCTCCGTGAGAAGTGGATGGAAAGGCTGGAAGTCCTCTCGTGGTTGATGCTTGTATACCTGTAGACATCGACATGACTCTTTTAGTCATGAGGTCGATCAAAACTTCCTCAACAACGTTTTATGCAGCTCTCAACTCGTCCGACATACACACTCAGGGTTAACAATATCAGGTTCGGGGAGTATCTTAGACACAGTAATGAGATAGAGAGAAGAAGCATGATGATCACTGTATAAACTCAACTTAGTCCACGGGATAAAATTATCAATTGGCAAAAGTGTTCTCAGTGCATGGCACAGTGGGATAAATAGGTAACTCAACAATGGGTCGCTTAGAACAGGTATGAAGCCTTCATTAACTCAGTTTTTTCCGTTATGGCATGGTCCGAACGGTCGAATGGCGAGTTGGTTGGCCATAAATGGCTTTTTATCCATTCAGAGCATTGATCTAATGGTTATAATGTCCCCAATGGCTATATTGCTTCGTCATGGTGAAGTGCCATGTGTCGTTGTTCTGATATCCTAGCGAAGCTCTAATTTTGCAGTTTTTCCTTCTACGAGGTTCCCTCTAGAGCCTTCTGCAACGTATCGATATTGGCTCTCTTCTTACTTAATTTTCTATCCTTATTTCTAGTGAGCTTTGTCTTGGTATTCCTTTTTCCATTCTAATTTTTGTCTTCTTTTGACTTAGTCACTTCGCACTGTTGAGATTCTTCCCTAGGGTTCCTGGATAATACTTCTTCTTTGTTTGGGATAGGTACTTCAATCTTCTGTGGATTCTCTAGTGTTCTTGCAACTTCGACATCCGGGTCTCTGGTGTTAAATAGATTCAATATGTTCTATTGTTCTTCAATCGAGTGTGTGATCCTTCTAGTCATGAAATATTTTAACTCTTGCTTCTTCTGCTCCAAAACTTCTTCTTCTTCCTTTCATCTGGCTTGATCTTTGTCAATCCAATGTTTTCCTAATAACATGGTAAATGGGGTGTTGTCCTCGATAAATTTAATAATCTCAAAATCTTCTTCTGTCGAAGTTCCATTGGAAGTCATAGGTATCTGAGCGAGCCTTCCACATAGGTTTATCAACTTTCCTCTAAATAACCTTATTCCTCCTAATGAAAGAATCATAGCGGGCTTTCCTAAAAGTTCCCAATTTCTTTCTGTCATAATATTCACCTGTGTTTGCTCACCCAGAACATAGTCAACATCGAAGTCTCCTATTCTTGCTTCAAGGCATTCTTTTTCTTTGAAGATCTATGATAATATGACATGTCGGTGGTCATTTAGGGTTTCATTTATTTGTAGCAATACTTTCTCTAATTCTTTCTGGGGTTCTGTTATTTCTGGATCTACCTTAGGGTTTTCTTTATTCAGATTCATTCCTTCCATATTAGAAATCATTCTAGGGAAATCCAACACTTCATGGTCCATATCCTTACAACAAAGACAACTAGGTTGTCTTCAAGGGCATTCCTTAGCAATATGTCTTGGTTTTCTGTAATTGTAACAAAGAGTCAATCCTCTCTTTCTCTTAAATGATCCCCAACCTTTCTTGTACTGCGTACTAGGATCATGGTAGCTCACCTGCAAAAAATTCTTTCTATGATCCTGCATATACTTATTAGTCCAAACATTCTTTCTATGCATAGGTATAACATATTTTTCACTATTCATATCAAATATTCTTTCATCTATTAATACCCTAGTTTTCAAGCTAGGATAGAATCTATCAAACATACCTAGATTCATACTTTTGAAACAAAAATTTCCACTAATCTTACTTCTACAAAGAATAAAGCCTTCAGATCTATAAATTTTCACTATTCTTACCTGTATCAGAGCACATGACTTATAGATCTTACCTCTTTTCTTCATATATGACCTCTTTTCTTGGTACAGAGCTCCTCAGATCAAGTAGAATGTTGCGTACCGAGACAACAAATCTACGCACAGAGATTTCACAATCTCAGGTCGAATCTTTGCACAAAGCTTCTTCTTTCTCAGTTCCCAACAATCACAGTTTCAGGTCCGATACTGCGCACTTCGGCAGTAGATCTACTCACATAAATTATCTTCAGTTCCCAGCAATCACAGTTTCAGGGTCCCGCCAACAGAACCATTTGTTGGGACACAGGGGCATACCCAGGGTTCAATGCTACAACAATGCACCAACAAAACCCTAACTACCGACCCTTTCGAAAACACCTACAAAGAAGGTGAAGTCTCACCCGAGGTAGAGGCAGGGGTGGTTGTAGGAATCAAGTGTCTGCAACCTTAGTTGGGACACAGATTTGTGATTATAATACTTAATAGAGCACTTAGCATCAACAGTTCATCAATATTCAATCAATAAATACTACGCAAATAGAACAGAGCATCACATCATTCACTTAGATATGATGTATTTAATAACTTTATCATAAACAAGCAGGTTATATCTAGAAGATCAAGCACTAAGCACCTTCATATAGATCAGATCTAACATTGTTACACATCATTAGCACAAAGCATAAGCAGATTTATCTATCTCTATCAAATCACTTAGCAAGAGAAGTTATGAACACATCAAGACAAGCACAAAGTGGAACAACACAGTGTTTACATGGTTCACCCCCACCCTGGGGAAACGTCCACCAACTCTTCTTCTTTATTGTCTTCAGTCAATTGGTTACAAACACAGAGCCTCAAAACCCTACTTTGCCTAGGACAGGAGATCTGTGCACCTCGCTAGATCCTCCTTCCTTGCATTACATCACAAAGCTCTCCACAGTCTCTTACAATGACTTTCACTTGGCTCTGCAGGTCTCACACAGTATGCATGAAGCCTTACACTTCTTGATCACATAGATCCCACTCTTAGCACTTAGCCAACTTGCACAAAACTTGCACACTATTCCACTACTTCTTACATTGCCTAGCCTTCTATTTATGTATACAAAATAGGCCTAAACATGGGTAAACCCATGGGCCGATATCCCATTCCCATTACATATTCCCAAATCCCAAAAAGGGGTCGATATACCACGATCTTTGCTTCATTTTTCGCTCCTCCTTTGACAGGCTGTCAAAGTCCGAAAATAGGCCAAACTTGACCAGATCCCTCAAAACTTGGTCAAGGGCCAACATCAACTAAGAACAGGTTAGTTGTTTCAAAATCTCCCAAAGAGCCTGCTACCTCTGTAGCAAAGTCTTCTTCTTCCAAATTTTGTCCATCCAATAGTACTCAGTGTTTTTTGACGCTCACACCTTCTTTCTAGTGTATTTCCTTCTTCACCACAGCTTTCCTCTTCTTACTGAAAAAGAAATCGAAAAGAGGTATCTCTTCAATAGGGATAGGCGTGAGATCTCCTATGAGTATTACCTCTACATTAGGGTTTCCTCTGGTGAATTGCAATGGTGTCACAACCTAAATGGGGCTACTGATTTCTGTAGATAACTGTTTTCCAGTTCCATATGTAGTTGATTTCTCTGATGAAGACATTGGCCTATCTTCTCCTTGATTTATTAATGTCTATGATTGGTCTTTGGCCTGGTCATCCGATGTCTCTGTCACTGTGATATATTTTTTCTGAGTTGAGATCTTAGATTTCTCTGATTTTTCCGGGGCTTCTTGTTTGCTATAGCTTTCGACTTTTGGATTCTAGGCCTCTGTTTGTTGTGTAGCATGGGACATTGGGTTTTCCCCTTGTAATACTTTTAGAAGAGTACTTCTTTGGTGTTTTTGGAAGTTTTAAAAATCAATCGATTTATCAGGTAATAGAGCTCAAACTTGGCTCAAAACTTCTTGGCAAGATCTCACCCCTCAGAACATTTCGTCCTGGGGGATTCTTCATGTTCATACTTTTTGAGATTGCAATTGGCCATATGGTTACCCACGAACTTCTGTGGGTTGTGTTTCTTAAATTCAATGTTAACCAATTTTATTTCTTCTAAGGCCACAACCTCCACTTTGGAGTGGCCAAAATCAAATAAAGAAAATGCACCAATCTATAAGGGAAAAGATGGCCATACCTTTTTTTGTACTGCTTTGAGCTCTTTGCTAATTCCCCCGAGTACATTTTGTCGTGCGACCTCGCAACACAGTATTTAGTCTGGTAAAAATTGTGGTAAAGCATGTGGGGGAACCGAGCAACCGAAAACTCGAATGTAAGAGTATTGTTCCTCTATGTACAAGTTTTCCACTTTATCCAAGTTAGCCACAACTGTGTTTGAAATTCTAGGAGGTGCGTGACCAAAAATAGCAATGTGCATCAACACTGCTACCCAAATACAGATTTCATAAAAGAAGTCCTTCGCCTTGTCTTCCTAGAGTGTTGAATGATAAATATGTATTGGTTCTGCATTATCTGGAGTCCAGCTCCAGCCCATCAGCAGGAAAGGCGTCATGAAACAGATGGCGTCCATGATATAAGATGACATGTAAAATGAAGTTTATTTCCCCTTGGTTTTATTTTCCTGGTATTATGTTATTTCACTAGTTAAACTGTCCGACAACATCTTGGCCCAGTCAAAAGAATAACCTTCTGCCACTATGTGTATAATGGGTACCCATGGTAGAAATAAATGGGTTGTGTTCTTTTTTCCATAAAGTATGCACATCATCATGGCTATATACATGAACCATGGTTCTAGCGATGAGATTGAGTATATACCGTGAGAATCAGCTCTGAACGTTTTGAGGTGTGAGCACTAGTCCTTAATCAATTTGGAAAGAATATTTCCATATTGATCACACTCCTTGCTAAAATTATCTAGAAAACTATCATTGTAAATGAAGTTTGATGTTGAAAACAGTTTATACATCACTTGTATGTGTTACAGCCAAAATGAACCAACAACTACCTTCTGAGAATTGAAAATAATTCTAGTTGGGATATCCACATGATCCAATGCCCATTTAATCATGTCATTGTAGGGAAAAAGACTCGGCCTTGTTGCTATGTTATGCATCTCTGCCTGAGAAATAGTCTTTTATTTGGTAGATAAGTCTTCATTTTCGTTGTCTCTTGAATCATCGGGGTAGTTTACCAGCTTGTACTCTAGGATGTTGAATACATTCGTCCAGATTTTAACTATGTTTATACTTATGGGTGAGGTGTTAGAGATAACCTCTGAACTCTAGCCTGAACTCTCACTAGTTTCTTTGGCTTCTTTTCGTGGCGGCATTGTAGTAGTTATTAAAAAACCTATTATTTGTCACAGAACACGCACAGGACTGAGTATCTCGTTAAGAAATCTCTACCAAAATGTGAATGTAATTTAAAATGAAAAAGTATTTCTTACCTTAGACGCCTCGACCTGCATATACCTTCACTGACAATACGTTAAATTAATTTAATAAAAATATTTGGGCATTAACGTAGGATCTTATTTGAAATCATTTCCCCAGGCTGGTCATTTAATAACATTAATGGTGAATTTTCGTGATCGGAAAAGAAATTTGAAATCACCTGTATCGTAATCAACATAAACTCAACAGTAAAATAAAAGTGTTTTATTTGTTAATAAATCGAGTTTATACGTTAATTAATTATGTTTACCTTAATCCATTTCGGGGTTTCAAGTCCCAGGTTAACCTATTTCAATTCAAGCTAAGATTCATGAATCGTGAAATCGTGATTTATTAATTAATATTAATCATGTTTAATGTTTTAATTTATCGTGATTAATTACGGGTTTCGTGACTTCGGGTATCGGAATTTCAGGTTGTCATTCGAGGAAGGATTCTCGAGACACGAAGTTGCAATAAAATTTATTTATCGTTAATCATTATTAATTGTTTAATTAACCCGGCTTAATTTAAGCTGGTATCACAATTTTGTGTATTGGGACTTGTTGATCACTTGAGGCATGGATCCTCGAATCGCGAAGTCGCGATATGATTAATTTGTATTAATCATTTTTAATGCTTTAATTAACATGGCTTAAAACTTATCGCATTTTCGCGATTTCGCATGTCGGGACATTGAGATTCATTACATGTTGGACTATTAGGTTTGTGAAACCCCGAGACCCGACATTTTTAAGATTTCCTTTAGTGATTTGACCTTTCAACTAGTGGGCGGCTCCATAAATTTTAAGCATTTAGAATCATTGTATAAAACAGAAGACCCCATCAATGGTGATATCCAAGTGCGTGTTTTTCTTTATTTAAACAAGAATTAAACTTATTTAAGTCTAAAGTTTAGAAACAATATGTGTTTCAATAGAGACCTATGGAGCTGAGCACAAGGGATACTTCAGATCATCAAATGCTCGTTGTTGTTCCTTCCACCACGTGAACTTTTCCCTTCCACCTCCCTTGGTCACTTGGTTGAGGGCCCATGCAATATGGGAGAATCCCAACATGAACCTTCTGTAGAAGTTGTCTAGTCCCAAGAAGCTTCGAAGCTTGGTCAGTGTGGTCGGAGCTATCTATTCACAAATGAGTTGGATATTAGCTAGATTAAGATGTACCCAATGCTCATAAACAATCTATCCCAGGTATTGGACCATGTTCATGCCAAAGGAGCATTTTTCCAAGTTGGAATATCTTGTGCTGCCGCAGAGTGCTCAAAACCTGTTGAATATTCTGCATGTGCTCCTCCCAAGTTTTGTTGAAGATGAGGATGCCATCCAAATATACCACTACAAAAGACTTGGTGAAGGGTCTCAATACATCATCCATCAACCTCATGAAAGTGGTTGGTGCATTTGTTAAGCCAAAGGGCATGACCAACCATTCGAAGAGACCTTCTTTAGATTTGAATGTTGTCTTCCATACATCACTTGGATCAATGGGAACCTGGTGATAGCCATACTTTAGGTCAATCTTGCTGAAGAATTTTTCCCCCTTGAGTTGGTCAATAAGGTCATCAATTCTGGGAATTGGGTACCGGTTCCTAACTGTGATTTTGTTTAATGATCTATAATCAATCCAGAGCTGCCAGGTCTCATATTTCTTCTACACCAGTACAATCGGGCTTCTACAAGGGGATGATCTAGGTCTGATGTGTCCTTTTTGAAGTAGCTCTTGGATATGATGCTTGATTTCATCATTTTCCATTAGTGAGAAACGATAGAATGTTCCATTAGGTAGAGGTGCACCAGGGGTTAGATCAATTGGATGCTTGACTTGGAAGTGCATCGATACCTTGATGGGTGAGGAGAAGATGTCTTTGTACTCTTCTACGATCTTGTCCACTTTCTTTTGCTGCAAAGAGAGGCTCTATGTAGAGGCCATGGATGTGGCAGAGAGCTTCTGCTTACTGTGATGCGGGATCACAAATAAGATGAACTTCTCGGTCTGTGAAATGACCTTACAACATTGCTTAGAAAATATTAAACAAATAGAGGTAGGTGGTGCTACCTCTAGTATCATGTACAATTGTCTACAAAAATTAAATATAACATTGCGGGGTCTAGACTCATACACAACATGTCGCTTCCACAAATATGGTTGTCCTAAAATAACATCAAAAACTTCAAGGGGAGAAATATCACTAAATACCTCGTCTTTGAAAGGCTTGATATCGTAGGGAAGATGACACTATTGGCTGACACAAAGATCTCTTCCTTGGAGAAGCCAACCGATGGTGTAGGGATGCGGGTG
>WSFP011555938.1:0-11174 GCA_009831015.1 Picea engelmannii
GTTAAAACATCCCAACAATACTTTAACACTTAGCCAATACAAATCAAAGCAAGGAACAACAACATCCAATAATCATAAAGAGTCCAAAATACACATGTATAGGTGACACCTGAAGCAAGTTCCTTAAATTTATTATATGAATAATGTCACAGATATACAACAAGGGAGTTGTAGCCTCTTTCTTGCAACTCTATTATAGGATTACAAAGAATCTAAGGAAAATATATTTCTTCCTATTTCCTAATATATTTGCACTATCCAACCCCTAAAGAAATCACAAGCCTACCTCTTATAGTTTCTATCTTCTTCTTCTTGTCACTCAGCTAATGAAATTCCTGCTACTATGTCTAACCCTAAACTTGACACAGTTGTAGAACTCATTTACACTCCTTATGAATGACTTTAGGCATCATCCTTTTATATATTTTTTTCTTGCTTTAGCACATTTCAGGAATCATCCTTTTATATTATACTTGCAAGCAACTTCATTCTAAGGTGGACCTAAGTGTCGTTCGTCAATTTTCTTCCCTTTGATGACTTATATGCCAGTTTTCCATGTCCAACAAGTGCACCAGGAAATGTGCCCAATTCATCCCAAGTCCACCTAGAACATCCATCCAACTCATCCTAGTCCATCCAAGAAAATCCAACTTGGCCCAGTCTGCCTAATTCATTTATGTTTGTCCAATATCATCCAAGTCAATCCAACTCAACCCAAGTGTGCTTGGTTCATCCAAGTGTACTTGAATCCATCCAAGTCTCTCCAACTTGGCCTAATTCTACCTAAATCATCCCAAGTCTATAGCAATATACCTGGAACTACACCCAAGTTCGTTCAAATCCATCCAAATCAGCCTAAGTGCACCTAATTCATCCAAGTCCATCCAAATACACCCAATTTCACCCATCAATGCACCCAAGTGCATATTATAGATGTGTTCTCAATGTATGTGCACCCAACAAGTGAATCCCATGATTTTGATTCGTTGATGCTTGTGACCAAATGCACTTTTGTCATCCATATCAACCCCTAACTGTGGGCCACCCAACTCCTTTGGTCAACAAGTAGTCCAAGCACCCAAGCCAATCAATCTCTCTACCAATATTGTTCATTGTGTGTAGTGTATGTCTACATACAAGGTTGCTTGCAGTAACCCTCTTGTATTTCCTCTCCAAGCTCCCTTTCTTCCAACATTTGCTTGGTGCATCCAACTAGTGTGAACTACCAAGGTCTATGGTTTTCCCAATCTGAGCAAGGGCGCCTAACATGTCCACGGTGTGCCTTGCCAATAGGCCAAGACACTCCAAAACCAACCCTTATATCCATCAACCTTTCATCATGTCCATCTATGTCATTCAATGACCACCAAGGTGATCATGCGGTAAGGCACCTAAAGACAATCAATTATGGGGTCTTACACCACCCATATCACTATCTAGGATTTCCTCTGATCCTTAGTTGTATATTGTGTGTCAATAGAAATGTATTTTATTAGCACCATCATTCATGTGATCGTACACCTTATTATCTTCCTATATTATTTATTTGAAGTGGCATGCCTTATTCTCTCCCTATATTAGTTGTTTGAAGTGGTTATTCATGGTCTATATGGGGATTGGAGTTTGGAGTCAATAAAAAACTAGGGAGTGATACTCCCCATCACTAGAAGCATTGTTTATTCCTTTTGCATTGATTAACACTCCATCATGCCAACCTACATAGTCTGTAATGTTATCCACGTGATGACAAGGTTAAATTCAAATAGGTGTAATGTTGGTCACATGGAAACAAGGTTAAATTCAAAAAGGTATAGCATATTTTCTAAATTGGGAGGATAATGAGGATATTATCCAATTAAAATGGAAGGAATTGATATAACTTAAAACATATAGATTTCAATTTTAGATTGTCATTAATAATTTGTTAATATTTTCTTTTTTATTATTATTTTGTTTTTGACAAAAACAGTGTTAAAAAGAGGGTTGTTCCAAGGAAAAAACATCCTAGATATACAAAATTTCAAAAAGGCCATAAGCCTGAAGAAAAACTATAGTATTACATATGTCTAAGCTACTATTAAAGCTCCACAAATATACCTCAAAACTATTGCAATTTTTCCACGAGTATATTTCTACATAGGAGAATAACAAAAAGGAAATTTTACACTGCATAAATATAAGCTTAATTGAGTTTAAGATATATGTCCACCTCGCCAGGAGTATCTTCCAGAATGTCGTGCACAGGCTGATGCATAGGAGGTTGAATTCATTCACAAGATGGAAATGATCCTTTTGATGGTTGAGGTCGTTTCTTAATAGGATATTCATTGGGGTGATTATGCACATGGCAAAGAAGAGACTGGAGTTGGGTTGAACAACGGTTGACTACATGGAGAATCAAAGCCATTTCTTCATTTTTATTAGCCTCATGTTCTTGTAATTGGTATATGAGTTGAGAATTTGAGTGTCTCAGAGTGTCCATTTTTTATTGTTGTGAGTAAAATTTCTCCTACATCCTCTCAAATTTACAATCAGTGCAATTGCAATGAGTACTACTTCGCCACCACATGATTGGGACAAATAATTTGCAATGCGGATGATGCCAAAACCGGGGGGGGAAGACAGGACAGAGAGATTGATGATGAGACTGATATGCCAAAGCTTCCATAATCCATATACTCCCTGGTCACTTCCCAAAATTAAATCCTCAAGTGATAAACGTCTTCAATGTCAAGGCCTACAAATGAATTATAATTCCGATATGGACGACGACTCGCACAAATACAAGGTCGGTGAATATTTTCAAAATAACATTAACGGAGGGGAAGTTCCCACATGGATGCTTCAATTCACATGAGGTTGGTTTAATAAACAATAGATGGAGAGAAGATTATGTGTGATGTGAGGGTGTTGCCTCATGTCTTCGATATGGGGGGTCTTCTTAGTGCATCATGAGTCTAAGTGAAGATAGAAATTTCAGATCTGAAGGGAGGTGGGTCACCTCCCCACTCTCCCCTTCTAAATCTGCACTAATTTCCTTGAACCAATAATTTTCCTTGGGAGGATTGCATTTTTTTCAAAGGAGCATGGATAGCTTAAGGTAAATAATATTTTGAATAGTTATCATTCATTCTAAGGGTGGTTTGTTCAAATTTCCTCGCTTCCTTGGCCAAGGTGTTCTCCTTCCCAGTCTGGGTTCTATATATATGATGATAGCTGACAGATTGAATTTTTTGCTCCATTGTCCCAATTCTATGATAGATCTGCATAAGGATAGAATGGATATTTTTAATGAGTTTCCGGAGACCATTAAAAATTAAGTCTGGATCACCAATGACAACTATTCTAGCTGAATTATCTCTTGGAATGAGGTTCAGTCCCATATATACTGCAAGGGCCTGTGCTTGGTTGTTTGTGGTGAGACCTAGCCCCCATGAAAACTCAATATTTTGGTTTCCTTTGAATTCGAAGATGACTCCCACCACACATTCTTCCTCTTTATTTATTATTATTGTAATGAATATGTTGTGAAGTTATTTCTGAAAACGTGATCAACATTAACTATTTCCAATTTTATAAAACTAGCATACCTCCTAAAAGGGTGAATAGGAATGTCAAAGTAAATCAAGGAATATTTTCATAGTAATGTTGTTAATGAGAACCATAAAGATATTGTAATTAGAATTATCTTATTTGAGAACTGGGCCACTATTTTAATGATGACCTTCTACCATGATTTGAGGCATGTGCATTTTGAAAAAAGACATGTGTGTTTGAAAAGAGAGAGTATATTCTAACATATTTAAGGACCCGATACATTTTAGAAGTAGGGTATATATATGTGTATAAATATTTAAAAATTACAATTGATATTGACATACAAAAGAAACACATGAATCTTTAATACCTTCTCACTATATTGTATTTACATTTATATGTGGAAGATATTTAAACATTGAGAGGTGTTAATTAAATATAAAAACAATTTTATATAATTATTCTCTACTAAGTATAATTAAAAATATTATTTAAATACCATAACATTGTTTTTCCTTGGAAAAAAGTCGTTTTTATATTCATTCAAAAAAATGAAGGAATATACATGTTCCACTAGTACCACAGACCTTTTCTGTCTCTTACTGTCCATTTCAAACTTTCCCATACCCCCTATGTAGCTCCTTAAGAGCTTCAATGTTAAACAAAAACTCCCCTTAAAGGGGGACAAAAACTATTACATCCTCTCTGTTTTTCGATATTTCTTCGACATGCCGATATGTAACAATAATATGTTCATAAAAAAATAAAATATGTTAAACCAAACGTGACATCATCTGGGACCTTCAAAAGTGAAACTCCATAGCCTTTGTTTCTACTCCATCAATGAATCCATAGAAACAAAAATCTATCGATTGTTGTTCCAAAGACTCCTTGCACAGTTCATCTGCTTTTGTATTCAGTTCTCTCATAATATGTTGGAAGGAGAGCCAGTTGAAAGACTGAAAAGAGAGCTTGATGTGTCTCATAATGGCATATATTCTAATGTTTTGTATAGTGATTTTTTTTCTTTCCCAATCAATAACCAATTTGGAGTCTCTAGAAACTTGTAGCTTTTGTAGGTCCTTTTCATTTGCAGCTTCTAGTAGCATCCAAAGGGCAATAAATTATTCTTTGTTATTTATGCCAGGTCAAGGGGCATAATGGATATAAATATAATGGTTGTGACTGATGTTTAGGAATACTCCTATACCACCCTTAAGGGCGTGCCCTTGACTAGCCCCATCGAAAAATCCTCACAGTGTATCATAATCAATGGAAGGAGGGATGGGATTCCTTGGGATATTAGCACATCGATCTTCCTTGACCTTTGTAGCCTACAAGAGTGTGATTGCAGTAATGAATTCTGGGTTGACTTATTTATCTTTAAACGTCTCTTGATTCCTTTCCCACCATATGTTAGAGATCATCATAATCAGGAGACCCATATACATATTTATCGCCCTGTCCTGTACCAAGGCTTGGTAGAAATCTTTCAGTGATGCTTCATTCCAACCTTCCTTTTCCTTCATCTTATTTTTAACCATCTTCGATACCTAACCAACGAATGGGCATGTAATAAAAAGATGAGTAATTTTTTTAGATTTGGATTTGCACAGCGGGCATCGACTCGGACCTACCCAACCTATTTTAAGGAGGTTGTCCCACATCAACACCTTGTTGTTGAGGGAAAGTCACAATGTTACTTTTCATTTGGGGGGGATTTAAACTTCTAGAGTGGTTTCCACCACCACTTTCTCTAGCCTTGGTGGCATTCTTCTTGCCAGGCTTTGTATCCCAACTTTACCATGTAGAATCCATATTTTGGTTTTAGGGTCCAGCATAAGGAGTCTTTCGATTCCTTATCCATGCTGATGTATTTTTCACATAGTTTATTGATGTATGAGTTCCATTACATTGCTAGATCATCCTCTAGACAAAGGTCAACCGCATATTTCCACCCCTCTCATCCTCTTGACCATGGAGTCTGAGCACGTGCATTATATAGGGTCGTTGGTCCTCTATCTAGAAGGGTGCAGATAAGGGGAGTTGATAATCTAAATTACTGCATGCCCCTAACCAAGGGTCCTCCCCCAGGCAGACACTATGGCCATTACCCACCTTCCATGCCAAAGACCATAACATATTAATCAAATGTTTTCTTTTAAATGTAGGCACAACCTATCAAAACATTCAATAATATCTTATATGTATACATACCTTAAATACCATCAATTTATTTGCTTGATCTTTCTGTCAAAAGAGAAGGGGACATGTTTGAACCAAAAATAAATTTACAGTAAATTTATCTTGATGGTATCAATGAAATTTAAAATCATACACATCATCCATTACCATTCTTAGGATTCTCATGACGGATCTCTTATAGGAATAAAATTCATTATTAAAGTTTTTGGTAAGTCTAAAAGGTTGGTCAAAGTGAAGCTTGCAATATAGCACTCTCTCCATTTACAAGTAATTACTCAACTACAAAAGGGGGCCAACTATCGAAGCATATAAATAGGGAAAGTTACAACCAAATATCCTCTAAAAAGATCATGTTTGAAAATACCACTCTAAGGAAGGCGTTCGAGGAATTAATGTCATGCAATGGTTCAATTATACACGTGAGAGAGACAAAAAATGACATTTTATAATCAATTTTTAAATATGAAATGATATTTCTTTAAAAAAATATATGACAAATGGCATTCTAGAGTTAGTTTGAAAGATGAAATGAACTTTCACATTTAAAAGAACTTAAATGAGCCTTGTTGATATGCATTCGTTAGTGTATAAAGATCCATCCTTAGTATATATATTTTCTTCTTGTGTCTATTGTATATTCTATATTTAATCTTTTTCCTTTGAAATGCGGGTTGAGGATCGGACTACCACCAAGCCCATTAGTCCACAAAACCGCAACACTATACTTAGATATGTTTCCCCACCTAATGATCCCAACACTTAGCCATTTTATTTTTTGCGAAAGTTTGTTGTGGGAAACCAAGTCATCCCTCACCCCGCAAATACCCGAGTCTCGCAACCCACAAACCCACAACAGTAAAAAAGACATCACCTATTTCTACATCATTCATAATGCGCATTTTACCTTTTCCATACTAACCAATTTCCCAGATGCGGATGCGGATGCGGAGTCCCCCTTTGATTCCATTTATATTTTCCTTAAACTCATATCTTGTGTTTCTGTATTTTATAGAATGACTTACTTATTTCTGCAACCTACCAAATTGACCATTTTTTATACATAGCATATTTCATCGATGTGTATGTAGAAGTCCCTTGTATCTCTCTATTCGTACCCCACTGTTATGAACAAAAATATACATATAAATAGGTACAAATAGATAATGATTAAATAATAATAAATAATACTCAATAACTAAATATGTTATGAAGAGACATCTTCTGGATCAAAGGTGATGTCTCTTATGAAAGGGAACCCCTGCATGGGTATATATACAAACCTCATTTCTCATTTGTAATTATCTCATATATCTTATATTCATACATTACTTAATATATTATTTATCCTTATGGATTTCTTTATTCTATCCTTTTTAAATTGGATATTCTTATAGTTGTCAAACAAGTGTGTTTTTCGCATTGGTATCACAGAAAGTCTGATCCCGACCTTTGGCCACCAGACCTTTTGGTCAGATTTATTTGTTCGTGACAACCCAACCAGTGGGTTTTGGTCACACTAAATTTAATCTGAGTTTCTTTGATCTCCTAGTCCTTGACCACTAAAAAAATACAAGTATTTGTTGAAGGAAGAAGTATTCTAATACAAAGGAAAATTGAAGAAAGATACTTTCAGAAGTTTTCTAGAAATTATTTTACTACAAATTTGAAGAGAAGAACCAAAACAAAGAAAGTTCATAAGCATAAAATATCTGAAATCCTAAAAAGAATTCAATATGAAAGGTCATAAGAAAATACTCTTTGAAATAAATAAAATAAGAGGAAAACCTTTAATGCTACAGGAATAGTGAGATTGAATTTTTTCCATTGGGATAATAGAGATCAAGAAAAAAAATCAGAAGAAGAATACAGTGTTTCCTAAAGATAAACCAGGGCCACCATATTCCAAACAACCATGTGTCACAATTTGTTGATGTAACCACAAATCGAGGTCATAAAAAAATTTGTGACACTATCATTGAAGGTGACGCCACCATTGTAAACACTTGCACACATTGTCTCTGGAATAGACTTAGAATCACCAAGAAAAAATTCGTGACTTCTGCATAAGAATTTTTTGGGTTAAGGTTTATGAATCCGGGACAAAACCAAATTCATAGTCACTACCATTTCAAATCATTACACACCAGTTTGTGAACGGAAAACTAAGTTTTTGAAATATTATCTCATTTGGCATCATACATTGTGACTCTTATTATCAAGAGCAAATTGTTCAACGAGCATTTTTAATAATTGTCTTAAATTATGGAACTGGACATTTAAAACAAAATTAAATTCATTCGATAAATATCGTATTGTACAAGGGTTTAATTTATAATGAATTATCTTATCAGTCCCTACTAAGGGACTATAGAACTGAGTTTGTTATTGATTTGACATTAATTTGCTTTTTATTTTAATTTTGTTTGTGAAATTTAATGTTTAACTTAAGAAAATATATATATATATATATATATATATATATATATTAAAAATATGTATTTTTTTCATCTCTAATTGGTTAATATATTTCAAGTCTTATTATTACCTCCACGTATTTCAAAATTTAAAATTAATTATATAATCAATAACAGATTCTAATTAGTTGTACAACTATTTCTTATCCACTTAAAAACCAAATCTAACATATATAGCAGACTTATTACAACACCACAATAAAATATGTTTCCAAATATACATTTCCCAATATAGATCTTTGTATCCAAACTTGAGTTATCTGTAAACTTCGATCGTTGGGTAGACTGGAGGATACAAGGTTGACAGTATCGTTCTCTTGATTTATTGGTATACGACAAGGACTAGAGCCATATAGCTATGATTATTCGTGCAAGGAATCATGTAGCTATGATTATTCATGCAAGGAATCATGATGTTGATGTTTTGTTTTGAATATGTGTCATGTCATAACATATTAAAATATTATATAAATTACAATATATATTATATATTTTATAATATATATGTTAACACGCTAAAATATTATATGTATTAAAATATGTATTATATTTTATAATATATATTAAAATATATTATACAACAATGTGAATGGAATGGCCAAATGTTGGAATCTACATGGAAATCTTGGCTACTTGAAGCCTCTCATAAGGCTCTAAACGCCATGCCTCTCCTAATCAGTTGGGGAATCTGGTTGGCCGGAACAGAGCTATTTTTCAGGAAAAGGCCACGGTAACCGAACTAATTGCAGCCAAATGCCTCTCCATTTTGGAACACTTTCCCCAAGAAAATAATTCTCCTAGTATTCAAACTTATCTGTCTGCATCCATAGATCACTCCATAACATGGGCCTTCTTTGACGAGGCTTCACAAAATTCCCTTTGTGGGGGGTTCACTACTACATGTCTCATATTCTGACTCCTTTAAAATTAAAATGGGACTGGGAAAAGGAACCAACAACTATGCAGAACTGATGACTCTCCTCCTCCTACTCAAATCAGCAAAAGTATATGGTCTAAAATCTATACAACTCTTTGGTGATTCAATGAATGTAATAAATTGGGTTCAGAAAACACAGACTTGCCACAATATTTTACTGCAGTCTATATTGAGGGAGATTCTCAATTTGTTGGATACTTTTGACTATTTCTCTATCCAACATGTTTACAGGGACAGGAATACCATAGAAAATACTTTTTCTAAGGAAGGGCTCAACCTCTCTTATGGACATTGGCACTTCTAAGAAACACAAGGAGATACAATTCGAGACTTTTTCCACAGACCCTTCATTGAAGATCCGACTCAACTTTCAGCTCACTAAATCCACAGATTATTGTTCTTTTTGAAACATGATTATCAGCTTCAGTCTTTCGGATACCCCCTGGGTTGTATATATTTTCTCAATGTAACATGCAGCTCTAAATATGCACTAAATAGTAGCATATTTCTAGAATTTGGATCTGAAGTTAAGACTTTGGAACACTAGAGTATGGTCAACAAAGCTATCAGCAGATCACCACTTTCTCTGGTGAAAACCATCACACTTTTTTATGCTCCCAAATGTGCTAAACTAGCACCTACAAAATGTAATTATGTCTCTCTGAATGAATAAAATTACGCTTTTTTTAGGGAAAAAAATCTATTAAAATATTATATAAATTATATTTTATAATATATATGTTAACATATTAAAATATTATATTTTATAATATATATGTTAACATAGTAAAATATTATTCCATTGGATGTAGCTTGGGTGGTTTGGAGGAATGATTGTTACCCTCCCCGCCCAAGTTCAATTCCTTGTAAGTGACATGTTGTGCCCTTAAATGGGTCTATAAGATGCTCTTGTTGTTGAGCCCCCAATATTCTGAAAATACCCACCCTCCCTATGTTCTCTCACGAGATCCAGGGAAGTTGTAGCGAGCACCGATATCCGATGCCATGAACCACATGAAAAAAAAAAAACATAGTAAAATATTATATATATTAAAATATATAGTATAAAATGTGAATTTTTTATTTTTGTTTTTTATTTTTTAAATGGGATTTGCATTTGGCTTGCTTAGCTTAATTAGAAGGAAATTCAAGTTAATCTCAAAACTATATGGAAACTACATTAAAGTAAAATCATAGTGAGAGATTTTGTTCAATACGGGTTATGACAAATCTATAAACTATGTGTCATCATGCAAAAATAAGGCTTCCTCCATCCCTTGTGAGTCTATGTTGAATTATTTTAAGAAGATTTCTTTTAAGATTATGAAACTAACTCATTTGTTAGCATATTGTTCATGTTTCAATGTAATCATCATCATCATCATCAATAATTATAGAGTGTTAATTATCATCTCCATTTCCAAATTTACTTGACATGGACTAGAATGCCATGCATCCCTTGTTACATAAGTGTTATATCAAATGGAATCTCAACGGGCATTTTTAATTAAAAATATAACTATCTTAAATCATGAATCATGGAGCAGAAAATTTAAAACAAAAATAATTAACGAAAAGGGTTATTCAAAACTTATTTAGTACCCATTTCTAAGGAAGATTATAAGATCTTAATATTTGTAAAGTGAAAAGGCTATTAAAAAGGGTAATAATTACCCAAAAATATAAGTAAAAGAAACAAATAATAAATAAGTTGTTGTTATTATTATTATTATATGTTCAAGTAGATTATTAAAACAAATTATAAAACGTGAAAGCAAGAAGAGGAGTGAAATGAATTTTTAATTTCAAGAAAGTCATTAAAGAAATTTTTATAAGGGTATTATTTGATCTTTCGGGAAAAATGAAAAAGAAAGGTGATTATAAACCTTTTTATTTATTTATAAACAAATAATAAATAAGTTGTTGTTATTATTATTATTATATGTTCAAGTAGATTATTAAAACAAATTATAAAACGTGAAAGCAAGAAGAGGAGTGAAATGAATTTTTAATTTCAAGAA
>WSFP011555941.1:0-11173 GCA_009831015.1 Picea engelmannii
TTTGAAGTGTGAAAAGGGGCTCTTTAGGGCTTCATTAGGTCTTTGACCAGCCTACCATGTGGATTCAACTCAGATTTGAGGGTCAAATCGGCTTGGGAGCTGATCCATAAGTGGTTGGGAGGCCGACCAATTCAATAAATGCGCCGTTTAGTAGGTGCACGGGTTTTTGCGCTAACAGCCACGCATCGTGCGCGTATGCGCGCATGGTACATTCTTGTTCCGCGCATGTGCATGCGCACCCAACTTCTGTAAAGCGCCCTTCAATTTTTGGTTACTTTGTATAGTTTTTGACCTTTTTGCAATGCTGTGAAATTAATTCAGTGCCATGAATGACTTCATTACTGTTTGATGATGCTGAGTTCTTGTCGCCATGTGCGGACGAAATTTCAGTGATAACAGATGCCCCCTGATGGATGAGGTTAGGAGCATACGTATAGCCGAAATCCATCAATGTTTCTTCTACTGAGAATGTTGTTGTAAGAGATAGCAATAGTGTGACCGTTCAGAGTGATCCGTTGGAGAAGAAAGGAACCGGTAGAACCCGACCTTCCATAAGGTGCGTAACAATATACAACTGTGTATAAACGAGGCAGGCATGCCCCATGCTCGTGTTATGTAACTCTGAAAAAAGATGATGGAAGTGTTGGTGTAGATAACTGCAGCACCCTCGGGGGCGGTGATGATAAAGGAAGAAGACAATTATGCAAAGGAATATACTCTGAACAATAGGCAATGATCGTGGTAATAAGCAACGACGATGATGTGGGCATTGATGACCCTACCCGGTTCAGAGGTCTTCGACAAATGATAAAAAGAACTGCAATAGTCACAAAGTAAGACCCACCATAACATGAGAAAGTGTTGGCGTCGAATGTTATGGGGGCCAAGGACAGCAGGGAGAAATGGTGTTTCACCCTGTGCCATCCGAGATCTCTCATTAAATGGAGAATGAGAATCAAGATACTGTCGCCCTTATGGAAAAGGTGTGTTACTGTCGACAAAAGGGGAACGCGACTCCCAGAAGAAAATGGCTTCATAGAATCTACTGAGGTGGTAGAGGTACATGGACGAAGTCAAAAAGTGGGGAGACTCAAGACTGCCCTTGGTTGGAGAGTATATGATATAAGGAGTGGCCGCAACCGTGTGACAAGGTCGAGTGTCTGGGGGACGCCAAGACCGAGGATAAGTTGTGCCAGAGGCGGGACAAGGTGAACAAATTCAGAGGGTAGAGGGAAGTGACCTGGGTAGTACTCTGAAGATATGGATGATGACAACGAGGGTAGATGAGAAGCAATGCTCCAACCAAGGGTGACATGGGTTGCGCGTGGCCAAAATGAAGCAAGTCGCCAACGGCGATGACAAAATAAAATGTAAAGACTAGAAATACAGGATGTTTGTACAATAAATAATGAATAGTTTTGAGGAGAGATGTACAAATACAGAAACGGGTACCCCAGTGTGAAATGCGTGCCCCAGGGAGGGCAGATTTTTCTTGGGAAATAGATGAAGGGTGGGGACCCCATTGGTGAGTTTCTGTATGAGGTAGGTGAAATGAGGGTAGGTTCGCAGATGGGCAAACTGATTGTGGATGAAATGGAGGGTTCATGAGCCTGCGAAGGTGCAGGTAAAAAAGAATAGAACCATAAAGAGATGATCTGGGAGTCCATATGGGAAGCTAGAAAAATGAGGAGAAGGAGTATGTGGTTGATTCACGACATGATGAAAGACTATGAGGACTCCCATCCCTAAAGGGTAATGAAGAACAACATGAGTGTCAAAAAGTGCCAAAAGGTGCTATGAATGGGACAACTCATGTGGGTGAGAATGCTACCGGGTTACAACACCGAAGATGCAAAATGGAGGTGTGGGTACTGCAGAGCCGGGAATGAGGATCCTAAAGGTCAATATCAGCGGGTGTGACTGGAAATGTAAATGCAATACAGCAGGAGAGACTACATGCCAGTGCTGAATATATACCTGAAGGGATGATGTTGATGACCGATGAGCAAATACCTGCGTACATAACAACGAAATACCCAAAGTGAACAATATTTGAAGAGAATCAAAGATATGAGCATGTATTTGACAAATGTGACAATGCGCGTGCGTACCTGACCATGATATGAAAAAAAGTGCCCCGGGGGCTCAGGATGAAAAGTGATCCAGGGACAGCTATGATGTAGGTGGCAGGACGCTGATCCCGTGGCTGAAGACGGTTTGAAAAATGGACACCTTGGGCTCCCGGAATGGTGAGTGGAAGTTTGACAAAAGGCCTATATATAGCTGTAGGGCCCACATTGCCACCTCATTTGTACCTGCTTCCACAGTGACTGGACGAGAAGATTGCAGAGGATATTTGTAGTTTCAGGGAGTACGAGGTATCCGATCAACGTTGTGCGAGTATCAGGTTAGTGCTCTGATCATCCTGCATAGAAATGGGCTTTCAATTTTTGGGCAGGGCTGGTACGGGGGGCCGTACCGGGGTAATTAGGGGAATTTGTCTGGGGTGTGGGCCCACATGCATGCGCGATTCGGTGGAAGGTGCACATATGTGTGTGCCTATCCACCGATTATACACGCATGGGTGCGCGAGAGAGGGAATTTAAGGCGCGCCCTAGGGGCGTGCCTGCGGTTTGAACAGGCGCGCATAAGTGCGCACCTATGGGTTGGATAGGCGCGCACTTGTGTGTGCCTGTGGGTTGGACAGGTGCGCACTTGTGCATGCCTGTATGATGAACAGGCGCGCTCAGAAGCGCACCTGTGCAGTGAACAAGCATGCATGTATGCGCGTTGGCGGGTGAAAAAACCACGCCTTTGAGGCAAGTTTTTAAGGGTAGAAAATGAGTCTGTTTGATGCTATTGATGGGTATCTGAGCTGATATAGGACTCTGAGTTGATTGCAGGTTGCCAGCAGTGGTGAGAGCGGGACTGGGCCTAGTTGTGAGAGGATGTGGCCAATGCGGGGCCTGAGGTGTGAGGGACTTTCGCAACCTGTGGGTTGCTAAAATTTTTTGAGTGCCTGTTGATATGAGCACATGAGTATTTACTTCATTTCCTGCTCCATATGTGGAGTCCGGAGCTGCACTGCTTCCTCGTGCGAGGAGAGCATATCCCCTTCACTGCAGTGGAGGATGTATATTTTTTGACTGGGCTCCCCTTCCGGGGAACGCCTCTACCGACAGAGCCTGTGCTGTCGAGGGATACACCCCTTGCCACGATAGGTGTGCGATACTGCTCAGGCCCGGACTTTATGTTAGGGACGGTGGTGAGCGTGAGTGATATAGAATCCCTGGCTCATCATTTCATAGCGGCGATGATCGTTCGAGTATAAAGGTCACTTGCGACCCAACAAATTAGTAATGGCCAGCTGTTGGTGTTGGAGAGGGTGGTGGTGGGCCGTGAGCGGTTCGCATGGGGACTGACGCTGCATGCACGGATGATTGCGCAGTTGGACCGTTTTCGGTCCACAGGTGCTGGGGAGTTTTCATTTGGCTCGATCCTGGTAGCCTGGTTTTTGGAGAGGGTGCTGATGTTGCGCCCGAGGGTTCTGCTAGAGATGTCAGGGGCATGAGAGCCACGCTTGAGGCGGTGGTCTTCAGTTTTGGTTCGCCACGGTGGTGACGAAGGTGGCCATTACTTTTCGGCACAGGTGGCACAGATATGGCGGCAGATGCCGCAGGTACCTCTTCGGTACCTCTATGCTAGGGTTGACTTCCGGGGTGACCCGGACATGGTGCTGCCTCCAGGGGAGGTTTTTGACCATCGAGGTATGTTTTAGCATTTGTGCATGTTTTTGATTTCTATTGTAGTTTGAGATATCAGTTCATATGTATGTGATATAGATGCTGATACTATCGGTTGTTGTTTTTTTGTGTGTGTGCAGATGTGGCACCTCGCGGACGTGAGGTGGAGAAGTCGAGAGTGCCAGCTCGTCCGGAGTCGAAGAGAATACCACATGGAGAGAGACGGTGGCGGGATGATGCCACGGGGTGACCAGCAGAGCCCGAGAGGGCAGCAAGGAGGCTTCGGTTCGACAATCCTGGTGCAGGGCCATCACATGCTCCTCCGGCAGCAGCCAGAGTTGACTTTGATGATATACACTGTCATCTGGAGACGGTGTTGCAAGACGGGCCTGAGGGATGTGGACACGGATCCAGGATGAGAGATTCCTGGAGCAGTGCGTGGGGGTGCCGCCACCATGGCGGGCCATAGTGCGGCGTGCAGCAGCGTTGGCTGCAATGACTAGTGGACACTTGCTGCTGGGGTAGGAGGGTCTTGTGGGTGTTCCTCCACCACCGCCTGGGGCAGGTGGGGGTGGGCCACCACCTCCTCCTGAGGGAGGAGCAGGTGGGGGTGCCATAGAGGCCCCCTGATGTATGATGTATATATTTTTGATTTTGTATAGGCTGGTGAGACGATTTTTGTACTGAGGTGCGGCACTAGCCTACGGGCATATGTATTTTTTGTATGTAAACATTCAGATGGCCTGATAGGCCTTTTATATATACATGAGTATACGTTTTTTGAGAGCCCGAGGTTGTCAACATGTTTTATTTGTTGATGATGATGATGTCTATTCTATCTATATGCTGTGACAGGATATGTGAGATGTGTTATGTATGTGTAGCTTGATGTGATATATGCCAATCTAACACCATGTTAGCTATTTCATCTATTGTTTGATTCAATTGTCTTGAAATATGTGTAAAGGTAATGGAATCAAAATGTCGAGATAACAGTCTAACCTGCAGGTGTTTGCAAAAGAGGCACGGATCGCGTACACGGTAAACATTGTTGAGCTGGAGAATGACTAGTCGAGGAAGACGCTAAGGTGGCAAATATGATGACGCTAGGCATCGGCTAAGAGGCCAATGACCGCAGTGTATTCGGCTTGGTTGTTGGTTGCTGGTCCCAAACAGATGCCGCTTGAATGTAGCATTTCATGTGAGGGGGTATATAGAGCCCAAGCCGCCGAAGCGAGATTTTGTGTCCAACGGCTGGCGCCGTCGGCGTAACCAATGTGGTAGGCTGGTGGAGGAAGCATCTGTCAATAGCACAAAGGATAGTTTATATGAGAGGGTAGGAGAAAAAAGATTAAAAACACTAAAAAAAGAAAAAATAACCTAAAGTAGAATGACTACTTCTAAGCATAAAATTTTTTGAGGTATAACCCATTGACGGGTTCCTTGAGTGAGAGGCCTTCGGGGGAGGCCAGGATGTATGCGCCTTTAGTGAGGCAATGTTGGATGATGTAAGGGCCATGCCAAAGTGATTCGAATTTTCCATGACGAAAGGTATCATGGGCGATATCATAGGCCAGGACGAGGTCTCGTACGCGAAATGATCGAAGGTTGACATGGTGATCAAAGGTAGCCTTGGATCATTTTTTAGCTGCCTTGTTATTCTATAAGGAAGATCGATGATATTCATCCAAAGTCTCCAAGTTCAGCAAGCGCTGCTCCATAGGAGCAGTGTCAGGTAAAAGCTCAATTGCGGTGCGTAGGGTGGGAATCTCGCACTCGATGGGAAGAGTTGCCTCGATCCCATGGAATAAATGAAATGGCATGAAACCTGTAGCGGTCTTTACTGCCATTTGATAATCCCATAGCGTGGAAAATAACATATGATGCCAATTGGTTTTATGTTTATTAACCGTGTGCTATAACATGGTCTTGAGGACTTTGTTCACTACCTCGACCTGTCCATTTGACTGAGGGTAATATGGTGAGGCAAAATCGTGAGAGAAGCCTAACCGAGATGAGAGTTCGACGAAGATCTCATTCTCGAAGTGTTTCCCATGGTCAGAAACAAGTTGGAGTGGTACTCCAAAATGGGATATGACGTGGTTAAAGAAAAAATGTGCTACAGTGTCAGCGGTGTTGTTGAAAGTGGGCATAGCTTCGGCCCATTTGGTGAAGTAATCAACGGCGACAACAATGTATTTGTGACCATTGCTAGAGGGGGGATTACAAGTCATAAAGTCGATGCCCCATTTGCAAAAAGGGCCCACAGTAATGACAGGGTGAAGGAGAGCGGGGGGAGCTCGGGCTTTGTTGGTGTAGAGCTGACATTGCTCACATCGTTTCACAGCATGAATGCAATCATGAAACAAGGTAGGCCAAAAGTAACCGACGCAGATAATATTTTGATCCGTGGATATACCCGAAAGATGGCCCCCACAAGCGCCACTGTGGCAGTCGTTTAGGACTCAGTCGACCTCATCAATAGTCAAGCAATGATGAAGAATGGTGTCGATGCCCCACCAATATAGGATGTCTCCGATGAGGAGATAGCGGGGGGCCTGATGGCGAATACGCCGACGATCATCTCTTGATAGATGGGGACCAAACTTTTGAGTTCGTAGGTAGACGAGAAGGTCGCCATACCAAGGGTCATCAGAAGCAATGTAAAAGAGATGTTCGTCAGGAAAGTCAGTGTTGACGGGGGCACTGGTGGTGTCAGAGGGGAGGGCCATGGCCAGTTCGGCGAGAACAAGGGCCTTCTTACTCTTAGGGGTTTAAAACTCGAGGTCGTACTCCTGAAGGATAATTATCCATCGAGCGAATTTTCCGTTAACTTGTCGATGACTGAGAAAATATTGCATAGGGTTGGAATCTGCGACGACCTTTGTGGTGCGAAGAAGAATGTAATGGCGCAGTTTCTAGACTGCGAGGACAACTGCAAGAGAAAGTTTCTCTTCGTGTTTATACTTCAAGGGTGGCCCTGAGAGGTTCTTACTAATGTAGTAAATGATGTGTTCATGATTGTCATCTCCAAACTGGATGAGGACGTCGGCTACTGATACAGTCGATGATGATACGTAGAGGATGTAGTCGCGATTATAGTCAGGCGCACTAATCAAAGGTGCATTTGAAAGCACTGCTTTAAGATCGTCAAATGACTGTTGGGCATAGTCATCCTAGTGAAATGGGATTTCGTGACGTAGTAAGCGAAGGAAACCATGTGCGCGAATGGCGTTATTTGGGACAAAGCGCCGAAGAAAGTTAGCTTTGCCCTGAAGACTCTGAAGTTGTCGTAAATTCCGCGGAGGTGGAATTTCGGTGATAGCTTTGACTTTAAGGGGGTCGACAGTAATGTCGCTTTGGGAAATGATAAAACCGAGGAGGCACCCAATGGTGACATAGAACACACACTTGAGAGGATTCAAGCGAATGTTGTACTGACGACACCGTTGAAAAATGATTCGTAAATCATTGAGATGTTGGGTGCGTTTCTTAGATCGAGCTGTGAGGTCGTCCAAGTATGCGAGGATGATTTCAGCCAGATCGTGAAATATGTATGTCATTTCCCACTGGAAGGTTGCACCGGCATTTTTTAATCCGAAAGGCATGACACGATATGAAAAAGTACCCCATGGGGTAATGAATGCAGTTTTATACTGATCTGTTGGGTGGATTTGAATTTGGTTATAGCCAGAGAATCCGTCCATAAAGGAGAGAGCCTCGTGGCCGGCGTAGTCATCGATAATTTGATTGATGAAAGGCGTTGGAAAGTTGTCTTTGGGACATGCGTTATTGAGATCGCTAAAGTCTGTGCACACGTGGATAGTGCCATGTTTCTTGTCGACAGGTACAGGGTTGGAAACCCATGAAGTGTAAGCGATGGGGTAAATAAACCCGGCCGTACGTAATTTGTCGATTTCGGCTTTGATAGCCACGACCTTGTATGGGTGTAGCAGTCGTTGTTTCTGGCGAACTGGTGTGATGTCAGGCCAGGTGTCGATGCGATGCTCGACAATAGATGGGTCAAGGCCATGCATTTTTGTGTATGACCAGGCGAAAATATCCCTATATTCCTAGAAGAGGGCTTTGTATGCGGCGATTTCCTGAGGAGTGCAAGCAGCTCGAATGATGATTTCTTCGATGATGCCATTTTTAATGGAAATGTCGATTTTGATGGTGGGGGAAATGTTTTCCATATTCCCTCCTTAAAAAGCGTCGGGGGCAGGAATGGGATTGTTGAACCAATCGATAGGCCCTGACGGGATGAAATCTTTGGTTTCGATCGCGTAAATGGGGTTTTGGTTAGGAGGCATGAGGGCTTCCTGTGGAGATAAGAGGGCGCGATGATTTAGCGCATCCTAGGGGGAGTCTGGGCGGTTTAGCTCTTCGAGTATTTCCTCGTCGCATAGGAAATGGTGGGAATACAAGGGGTCGTGAGGAGTGACCTCATTGACAGTGTGATTGCCCCCTGATGAAGAAGCAGGGGGAACAATGTTAGGAGAAGGGGAGGGTTCACTTGACATAAACCATATGTTGAAGTACTGAGGGGTACCTGTGGTGGTTGGATGGAGATTCTCCGTAGGGGAATGAGCAGGAGAATTGGGGGGGTTGTGGGGTAAATCCTTAGAGACGTCATTTAAGAACCATGGAGGCGTTGGGAGTGCCTCGGACTCGGGAGAAATGACCTGAAGATCCGCTAGTGATGAGGTAAGGTCATTGGTCATCTCTGTGGGTTGGCGAAGCAGGGCCAATTGACGTTTCTAGTATGCAAGGATCATAGGACACTGGTATGTAAAATGAGCCAATGAATCGTAGAGAGAGCAAGGGCATCTCATACGTTCATTGACTGACGTGGTGACATAACGAATGTCAGTGATATTTGAAGAGGACGTAGTTGGGCGTGGGTTGTTCTGGAAGTTCTGGCGTACAACCGCTAATGTTTGTCGAAAGTGTGGCAGTGCTGGGCAATGATGGGTGTAATGGTCGTACTCTGAATAGATAACACAAGAAAATTTGGTCCTCAACCCTTTACTACTGGAAGGTTGGGTGGTAGTAGGACTAGCAGTAGTGACGGGTGTTGTGGGAGTTTGATTGAGTGGAATCAAATTCCGTAATTTCGGTAGTGATGGGCAGTTATTGGTTTGGTGACCCTCTTTTTCACATAGTGTGCAAGTTGGTGGGATGCGTGGAGGAAGTGGAGCTGTGGGCTCCTTCTTCTTTCTCCTTCCCCCAGTTATCGCAGGGGGGTTAGGGAGTATGGGGGTTGTGGGGGTAAGGACGGGAATCGTCATGGGGAAGCCTTCCTGTGGAGGAAGGGATGGGCGAGGGACCATCTCAGGTGGATGTAAATACCACACTGGGATTKCTAACACCATATTAGGTAGTGTGAGTGTTGCGGCTACCTGGAAAGCTTCGATACCGGGTGGAGGGTAAAAGAAGGGAATTTGAGTGAGGGGTTGGGGAACTATCTCCCGACTGGGACTATGCCCCTGAGGGGATGTGGATTCRTGGACTGTTGGGTCCAACGAGTGTGCAGGAGGCTCCGGCTGGAGTGTTTCTACGACTACTGAGACGTCAAGAATGACGGAAGCCTCCTGAGGAGGAAGAGCATCCTYCGTGTGAGTTCCKTTAGATGAGATGACACATACTTGATTAGGGGGAAGGAGTGGTGGTGCTCCATGGTATGTCCCTARTAAGGATGGATCTTTGAAAATCCTGGGACCCATCTCGATGAGTGGGTATGTGTCGTGGTTGGTGTGGATGAGTGGAAGAATGTTATCAAGGTTGGMAGATGGGTTAGGCTCATAATGCGAGACTTGGTCGATGGTTACAATCTTCCCGTTATGAGGGAACATGATTGTCTAAAATATGGATGATGCCACTGCCTTCATAGCATACATGTAGCTACGTCCGAACAAGATATTGTAATCGAGTGGAGCGTCGATAACTTGGATGTCAATGAAAATAGTTTTCCCCTGAGTTCAACGAGGAAATTTTGGAAGAGCCCTTTGGGAGATGATGGTCGTCCGTCATAAACTCGTAATGTGATGGTGGAGGGTATGAGTTTCGGGGAACCAAGTTTTTGCCATACTGTTTTGGACATGATGCATGTAGATGCCCTTTCATCGATGATACACCGATGAACGGTGATGTTCCGTATTTTTACTGGTATTTAAATAGCGACCAAGGCAGGAAGACGAGGTTCACAACTATCAAGATCAAAGGTGATGAGTCGACTATCTACAGGATCGACTGCCCCCAAGGCGGAAAGTAGAGACTTCTGTTGTGTAGGAAAAGTCTGGAGGACTTCCAAGACTGACATGGCAGCCGGGGATTGCGCTAAGTCATCTACCAAACTATAATTATGAGATGCCCTAGCGTGTGGGTTGTGAACATACCTGCATAAAGGGTTGAGAGGGATGCGTAATGGTGGTTCGGCGGAAGGGAAAGGGATCACCAACGGGGGTCCCATCGGTGTAGGGTTTGTCTCTGGAGAGATAGGAGTAGACTCAGCTGGTGTCTGATACTGACGATTTCGTGTTTGCAGAAGGATCTCTTCCTCACTGGTGAGGAGAATTGTACGCTCTGCTGGATTGTGGGGGTTGTGGTATTGACCTACCTGAGGTAGGGGATGCTACGTGTCCTGTTGGGTGTTTATCACCCCTTGATGTGGGATAGGATTTTGAAGCACGGCGGGAGGGGGTTGTTGCACATACTGTTGTGGCACCTGTTGAGGGGTAGTTTGTGCAGGGGTATGGGGAAGATTACTCGAGTCTTTCAACCATTTAAAATCAGTGATCTGGGGGCAATGGTGAGTGTAATGACCGAACTCGCCACAAAGAGCACAAGGGTGGATGGTTTTAACATTATTTCACCCTTGGAATTTGTTGTTATTGCCCCCTTGGGGGTTTTGGTTCCCTTGGTTCTGGTTCCCCCCAGTGGGTTGGTGCTGTGGGGGTTGATTCCCACCTTGACTAGGGTTGTTGTTATTCTTGTTCCTTCCTTTCTTCTTGGCATTGTTTGAAGGATGAGTTGGGTTGGCTGTGTTCAACTGTTCAAAATTTTGGTATTGTTGAGCAACAGAGGGTTGAACAAAATTTACCCCCGCATGAGGATGTGGGGTAGCCATGGGTTGTGGAGGACCAGGAAATGGAAAATATGGATTTTGTGGTGGTACCGATCTGTAAGGTACATAGGAAGGCTGCGTGCTTTCACTAGTACTATAAGCTGATGTTGAGGGAGTACCACTGTTTGTGGGAATAGGTGGATGTATGGGAGGTGCCGGTGGTGGTCCACTGATGGGTAGAGGTATAGAAACAGGATATGGCTATTGATAAGGGGGTGGGGGGTAATACGAAGTGCCCTCGTAGGCCGGAAGGTATTGAGGTGTTCCATACATCGGTGGTGGTTGGGGTTGTGGACCATGGTGT
>WSFP011555961.1:0-11173 GCA_009831015.1 Picea engelmannii
CTCTCGTCCTTAGGTAGCTGAGGCATTTATTAGATTTAATGCAGGTAGATAAAATAATTAAGTCTAGATTAGACAGTTTTACTTTCGTGAGGGAAAACGGAATATAGGCACCCTCCTTTGTATTATTGTATTAAAATTCAGAGAAGCAGATTTCTATCATTGAGAGCAAGAAGAGAAGAACAGAGAAGTGTATGAAGAACCCCATGTACAGATATTGAATTAATAGGAGAACTTTGATTCAATTCCATGGCCGTGCTTATTCTCTATGTGTTGTTGATATTATGTTGTTGCATATTTGCTTCTTGTTATGCCTTTGTTTTATATGTTGCGTATGTGATTTTCATGGTAGATCCAAAATCTGTGAGAGAGACGAGAATGAGTTTCAATTGTTTCTCTGTTTGATCCAGGAGATTCCTGCATAGAGTGCAGTCGAAGTCATCTGCATAGAGTGCGTTGATGAGACTCAACAGTTAAGCTCTCATCCTCGTTTGCCCAGAAGTTAAATTGGGTTGGTAAAGTCGTGCAGGGAAGTGTCGACCGAACTTGGAAGTCTCAGTGGCGATTCTGAGCTAAGGGAGCGGAATATCTCTGTTGCAGGTGAGTGCATGGGACTTGGAAAAATTCAACACTTAGAGAGTTGTTGAAAAGTCGAGCATAGGAAGCGAGCGTAAAGGTCTCTGAAGGAGTCAAAGTTGCAAAGATCAGGAGGGATAGTTCCTTACCGTTGCTGTGAGAATAAATCTGTGTGAAGGTGCGAATAGGACGAGCTTTGGAGCGAGGAGATCTCCAATTGCAAGGGATCATCGGCTAGGGATCGCAGAGGAAAGTCGCGAAATCCCGCTGGCCATTAGATCGCGGAGAAGTTGCAGGGAAGTTAACTCGTAGGCACAGGAAGGGTCAAAGCCCATCAGGGTTCGACATTTGGCGTTTGACGAGGCGAGGTACAGAATTTTTGAAATCGCGAGTCGGGATTTCCCGAGTTATTTAGAGCCGTCGATCAGAGCAGGTACACGTGTCGAAAGATCCCGTGGAGTCGGAGGATTGGGGTTCGGCGTTTGGGGTTTTCAACACCAAGGAAACTTGCATCGTGGATCCGCGATCCGTGAAATCCCGAAGGTGACGTGGCAGCGTGGGACCCCAGAAGCTAGTGAAGTACAGGTGGCGCTGGATCGGGGAATCAGCACATCGGTACTTGGGGTTTGGAAATACAGAGTGTTGACGTCGTGGATAGTGATTTCCCGATAGGGAAATTCCCGACAGAAGTGGAGAGCCTTGACCCGTTGACCCATCGGGGTTCGGGGTTTTGAGTTGCATAAGATTTGTGAACGAGTTTCGCGACACCGCGAGACCTGATCTCCCGAGAAGCGAAGGGGAGATCGCCAGTGGGGATAACTGTGGGTAGAGAACTCCCGAGAGGAGTTGAAAGAGTCTTTGACACTTCGGGCCGGAGTACAGAAGGTCCTGGTGGAAGCGGCTGCTGCTGAGAGAAGCTTGTGTCAATTTGACTTACTTATGTACAAGGTATATATATTACATGAACATGGCATAACATCTTGGAGATGCTTGTAGCGTAAAGAATACATTTTACATGAACATTAACACTCCATTTTAGGTAGCTTTCCCAAAATTATAACCCTAATTTTTCCATTGCAGGATACTTCCCCATAATGGAATATAAGTCTTTCATTTGTTTTCCTATGATGCCAACACTGAATCTGAATCCAAAAAATGATTGGATCCAATTATAGGTCGTCCAGGAAACCTATATAATATCCAAAAGTATGGTTCATTCAGAAATCAAGTGAGAATACATCTGCCTCACTTTTTCAGTATCATCCATCCTTCCTACTTGGATAACAAGAACCTGACTCATCACAATAATAATGAAGACTGAAGAAACATTGTTGACCAAGTTAACCATCCCCTTAAATTCACAAACATCGTCATTCATTGTTGAAACTACTAAACATACTCCACTGATTAGTAATAAACTAAGCAACAAAAATGAATATATAGATGTGAAAGAGAATGAACCATCAACATGTTTTCCCTTCTTAACAGGAACAACATCAACCAAAGGACATTTTTTACGTTCAACCATAGGTTGTAAACCTGAACCCTGGATACCAACATTAACTAGTATTTTCGCGTTCCTTGTAGGGAAAACTATCAAATTTATATTCATCTGATGAGATCTCATAGTGAAATCAATATCATTCTTGAAAATATGATACTTGTTATATTCCCTATAGAAATTGGCATTCCTATCATACAAGTATGGAATTCCCAAAACCACCCCGAAAATGTCAAGTGGAACCATGTCTAACTCTACCTCATCGATGAAACTAGATGTGATCTCAAACTATAACTTGCATCATTTATTTACATGTACCTAATCATTATCACAAATCCAAAAAAAATGATACAATCTCAGATGAGGCCTATTTTCCAATCCCAAATTCTGAACAACTTGCTCTGAAACAAGATTTACTTCTGATCCACTATCAATGCGTGTATCAATATTAGTGTGCTTTGAGATAACTTGTAAATGAAACATGTCATTTATTTATATTCCATCAGGGATTAAATTATCCTTTGAATAATATATGAATTAGAACTAGCAATAGAAAATATACCTTTAACGCCCATAGTTGTAACTTTAGAATCTTATCCAAGATCTTGAACTATGGTTGTGGTCGTCTATTTACCCTTGTCCTTGATCCATATTATTCGAGCATGAAATGAAAGCGGATATATAACAAATAAATATACAAATATATTGAAAGAGAGCCAATAATATAAGAGAGATATATCACATATATAAAAGCGGCACATATATACAATAATACACAATTTCTATTAATGAGAGAAATGTATAGAACTGTAAAATGCAGTGTGAATGAACTCATTAGAATGGTGGCAGCTTATCTGTGATAAGAGATATGATGGATACGTTCATTTTAAAGAAGACGATAATGTTTACAATGAATCTCCAAAGGCCTTTTTAACATAATTAAAATACAAAACCCTAGCCCCAGAAGATGAAAGGCCAAAAGGTTTGCAGGCCCCGATGGGGGTAGTTGATACGTCAACTTCTCGAGGACATAACTTTTGCATAAAATATTTGTTTGGAGAGTTTTATACCTCTTTAGAAAGGTCTATCTGAGAAGTAAAAATTTCATCAAGGGTAAAAAATTTCGTTTCTAAATAGTTCCCCCCCAAAAGTTCAAAAAAACGTCTTTTAGGGCCTCAAAAGTTTGGGACTCGAAAAACTGTAAAAAACTGCAAAAATGGAAAATTGTTCTTTGAGCTAGTGGAATAGGTGGTGGCCATCGATATCCATATGGATTAATCCTCCCTCCTCAGGAAGCAATGGTCTCCATTACATTGATTTCCTATGGGACATGGGGAACTGTTTGTTGAATCTAAAATTTGGTGAGCTTCTTACCTTGCTGGAGAAGTTGTGTTGCTTTGCTTGTGGAAGGATTTCATGAACTTGATGTTGGAAGGGTTGGAAATTTTTAACTAGTATAACTGCATGAGATGATGGTGTGAAAATGGAATCTCCATTCTTTTCTTCACTCTTTTCGACCTGCTTCTGCTAGATAGAAGGGGCTTGTACTAAGGCCATAGTGGTCATAGTTTCCTTATGTTCACCTTTTTCCCGAATCACGAAGAAGCTAAACTTTTTCATATGAGAGAAGAATTTTCTGCAATATTTTTTCGAAACTGTAGTCAGAACTACCTCTGGTATCCTGTAGAGGTGATCCCCCAAAGTAACAATGACACTATGGGATCGAGACTCATAAACAACATGGCGCTTCCACATATATGGTTTTCCGAAAAGAACATCACATAAATACCATGGGGAAATATCACATAATACCTCATCCTTGAAGCGCTTGATATCATAGGAAAAGAGATACTACTGGCTGATTGTATGAAGATCTTGTCCATGGAGAAGACACTCGATGTTTTATGGCTGCGGGTGTGGTGTTGTTGGAAATCCCAATTATTTGACGACCTATGTTGATATTAGGTTATTTTGGCTTCCAATATCAACAATGAAATGAAATGGGGTCCCCTTTACCCACATCTGTGATTAGAAAAGGTGTTTCCCCTCTTTAGGATATGTTGGTTCTTCTGGTTGGATCATTATGGTTGTGATAGTGGAAGTGGGGTCTACATCGATGATCTGTCTCCTTCCATTTTTTTCTAAATAATATTCTGAATCAGGGTTCAACTCTTTTTCTTTGATCTTGACCACCAATGATTGTTTTCATTGACATTCATCAGTGTTGTTCTAGGGGCTTTTGTGGAAATCACACCATTTTCCAGTGTCCTTATTTGTATTTTTGTTACCCTTCTTTTCCTATGGCTTGGACTGGTTTTCTAGAGGATAGTTGTTAGAGTCGTCTTTACCATACTTTGTTTGTTGCGAATTCTCATACCCAAACTCCCATTTGTTCTATTTCTTAAATTTCTACTCGATTTTGACAACGTATCGATAAACACCTCCTAGCGATGAGATGTCTAGAAACCCCATTTCAGTTTGGATGTACCTGTGTAGAACCCCATGGTATTTCAGAACCAAATTCCGCTTAGAATATTTTATACCCAGCTTGGTGTGCAAGGTATGAAATGTATTGGTGAACTCGGGCGCTACTTGGCCCCTCTCTTGACGCAATGTGGTCCATCTCATGTACCGATCTTCATAGTTTCCAACATGGTAGCATTATTCCTTGACGACATCTACGAAAGATTACCGAGTGGGTTCGGCCTCGAACATTCCATACTTCTCTATGGAAATTTTCTCACAATAAGTTTCCCACCAATGTTTTACAAGGGGGATATCCTTAAGGAGCGTGAAGGTGATATTTTCCCTATCAGAGAAATTGTGCATAGAGAAATAACCTTCTAGAATATTTAACCATTTTTCTAGAGCATTTATATCTATCTGACCTTCAACTAAGGGAATATAAAAATTAACTTTTACCTTGAAAGGAATGGTGCCTCCAAAGTGTCTTCTTGATGAAGACGCATATGCTTTTATCGGCAGGCGTCGAAGGATTTGGGTAAAAATTGTCCATCATTTTGTCCTTATGTCGCTTGAGAGCTTGCTTGAGAAACATATTAATATAATATTATGCTCCATCATTGCTCTTTTATTCCACCATGGATGGTTACTTGGTTGTGTGAGAGTGATTGTACTCAAGAGAGAAAATATCGAGACCCGACTTTCTATACTCGGACCTCATCGAGGACATGCACTACAAATGGCCAAGACTAGCCTGCTCTAATACCACTAATCCGGATTATTTTGAGCACGAAATGAGAGAGGATATATAACAAAGATATGTACATAGATATTGAAATAGAGCCAATAATATAACAGATATATAATAAGAGGCACGAATATAGAGTAATACACAATTTCTATTAATGAGCGAAATGTACAAAACTAGAAAATACAGAGTGAATGAACTCGCTAGAATGGTGGCATCTTATCTCTGAGAAGATATGTGACAACTACCTTCATTCACAAGAAGATGATGATTTTTACAATGAGGCTCCAAGGGAATTTTTAACATAATGAAAATACAAAACCCTAACCCTAGAAGATGAAAGGCCAAAGGGTTTACGGGTCTGATGGGGGTAGTTGATACGTCAACTTCCCGAGCGCGTAAATTTTTCATACGATCTATGTTTGGGGAATTTGATACCTCATCGGAAAGGTATATCCGATAAATAAAACTTCCTCTAGGGGTCATGGAATGCCATTGGAAACCCCTGCCCCCCCAAAAGTCCAAAAAAAAATTGTTTATGGCCTCAAAATGACCCCAAAAGTTTGGGACTCGAAAAACTATAAACAAATGCCAAAATGGAAAACTCTTCTTTGAGCCAATGGAATAGGTGGGTGGCCACCGATATCCATCTATATCATTCCTTGAACTTCTTTCATAACCTTATTGGATGCAACTTCCAACACGTTACCTTCTCATGTCCTTTCTTCTTTCAATGAGAACATGTAGGCTTCTCTTCTTCTTTTCCCTTCGACTGCTTCTCAAAGTTATGCGGATTTCTTTTGCTTTTACCACCATTTCCCTTGGCCTTCTTTCGATCCTCATAGATTTCTTCCACCATGTAATTCATTACCATGAACATAGAAAATAATTCCTTTTCAATACCAAAAGGATTTGGATTAGAAGAATCATTGTCTTTTGTTGAACAAATCTCAGGAATGTACTCTTCAAACGATCCTTCACCAAGATTGAGTTTGGACCTCATAAGCATTCACTTGAAAATACACTTCAAACTAGCTCTGATACCACATCATGCGATCTCTAATACCACATGATCCAAAAATCTATAGATGTCAATTAGTTCATAAGAAAACACTAAACATCTTACCAGATTCAACAAATTAAGATCATCATGACTATTTGCAAAATATCATGTGAAAATTCTTATTTATGTATAAAAAACATTAATTAATAATAACTTAGGGAAATAAGAATTTCAAATATAGAGAAATAGAGACAACAAATAACAACACTCATTACACAGTTTGATAATGAAGTTCACCCATCTTGGACTACGTCTCTATGCCCGCTTCCAAATAGTGATACCTCTCTTATTAATAATCAAACTATTGATACAATGATGACTTACAATGGAAAATTTGAAGACACCCTTCAATTTTGCTACTCAAACCCAAAAACAAAGGTTACTACTGAATTCCTCTTGAAAGTATGAGAAAAATGAGTATAAAATTGACTATGTTATGAATAGGTGCTTAAAGACCCCTTATTGCACCACTAGTAGAATTTGGCAAATAAATGACTACGTGACTAAAACTTTACTCACAACATGAAAAAATGACTAAATACTACTATTTGTTTGCAACAGTGTTACAAATGACTAAATAGATGACTAATTTAATTGTCGAGAAAAAAAACACATCTAAATAATTATTGACACAAATAACAACAACTAAATAAATGACTAATTTGATTGTCGAGTAAACACAACTAAATAAATATTAGTCACACAATATAATTTTCAAACTTTATATACACTATAGCTATGTGCATGATTTAAAATATATTAATTAATGGTTATGAAAAATATATCATATTTTGTAATATTATAATATTATAATATTGTTTTTATAATAATTCACTGCTATCATTTCACGACATACTTTCATGACATATCAAAAATGTTGACAAATGTATTCAGACTACTCTTTGAAGCGGTGGTAGAATAGGGTACTGATCGAATTCATAATTTGAGGAGAGTGCAGAGAATTGATGAGGGCACAAAAGGTGGGAGAATATGGTGCTCTTCATAATTTGACAAGGGTACAAAGAAGGTGGGAGAATATGATGCACTTCATTTAATTATACAGGTAGTCCATGGGTGCATAGGGAGTGGGTGCAATGGTAAATATTCAATAGGGAAGAGGGAGGTTTGTTTGGGGTTTCAAGTAATTATACAGCTACTCCATGGGCGCATATGGAGTGGGTGCAGTGGTAATTATTTGATGGGGAAAAGGGAGGTGTATTTTGGGTTTTTTTCTTGACCAATATTGCACAGAGGTAGTGGGTGCAGTGTTAAATATGTGACGGGGCAGAGGGAAGTGTATGTGGAATTTCCATCCTGACCAATACTGGAGCCAGTGAGGTCTGAATTGGAGTTGGAGCCAACCAGAGGAGAGGGGTTTTAGTTAAAATTGGACCATTCGAGCTTGGAGCCGGCCAGAGAAGAGGGGTTTTAGTTAATTCAAGCATTGTAGGTTGTATAGGTATATAAACAACTCCCACGGAGGATAAAAAGTTTGTGGAGAGGACATGGAGAATTTGAATTTGTAGGGACCTTCTGCAGCGAAGTCCCAGGTAAATAGATTTATGTTTGCAAACCCTAGATTTTTGTTTGTATTTTCTATTTTTCTATTGGGATCTATTCCTTTCTGGATATTTTCATTTGCAAACCCTAGATATTTATGTGGATGATGAATTTGGTTTGACACATTCAGTGTTACTATATCTTCCACATATGTTAATTGAAAACTACCATCATTATACACCTCATTAGAAATTGACCATCTTGTTTTCATGGGGTGGGTGATTCAGTGCTTGTGAGGGTAAGTCTGGTGGTGTTTTTTTGTGAGAGGTGAGGGGATAAAGGCTAAATATGAATGGATTAATTTTAAAGTCTAAAGGTGAAATGATTTTGTTGAAAGGTGAATGGAAGGATTCTAGTTAATGAGGAAAGGATCTATCAATTTTCTACCAGAATGTCTCTATCCCATCCCCGAAGACTAGATCTAGGTGGTATATTGACTAATTCAGCTCCTCAAACTTTTAATTGATCATGGGTTGGCTAAGGACTAATCCTCCATCTCCTTCAACTCCTATTCCAACTCTGGATCTCTCGGTTGACTATGAAACTAAACATTTCCTATGATATTAAACCAACGTTTCCAAATACATGGAAGTCATAATTAACTTACTATGAGTTAAGGTCAACAAATAAATCAGGGTACAATGTATAAAAAAAAATCAGATTTTGTGTAGTAAAAAATGTCCTTAGCATATGAATCACTTTTTTTTCTCATGTATTGCAATTTGTTCCATGACATTACATCCAATAAACATACTCTTATTATTTCATAAATCCAAACTCTAAGTGTCCATGAAAACTAGTGGTACATTCTTGGTTATTGCACAAGATGATTGATCAAGAGACATATGCTTAGTTTGTTCAAAATATTTGTCAAAATAAAGGAGTATATTGTTTTCAATCACCGATTCACTATTTAAATATTCTATAGATAAGACTTTCATTTTGATAGTAGGTGAATAATTTTCCTCTAACTAATCTTCCTCTTGTTTCTCTTCAATTATAATTGGTAAATTAGCAGAGACCTCATGTAGAACACGGTTCATGATTTAAGTAGCAAAGGTTTCTACATCATACATAGGAAATAATGGTGGAGGAATGACATCAAGGATTTAAATAGACCCTTCTAGAACATCATCCTCTCCTTGATCCAAACATGGTTTTGAGAAACAAAACCCAAACATATGTTGTTCTATAATTTATTTAGTGAAATCTATAGGTTCTTATGTATTTGGACTTTGATCAATTTATGAATTAAGATCCTTCATAGGCTCATATTGTAGATCATCACCTTTTGAACCATCTCTTTTACCAGGAAATTCTTTTGGTGGTAGATTATTCATATTATTTAATTATTGTTCACAATTCATTAATATATCTTTTTCTTCAAAAGGAGAGATGGAAAGGAGATATGAATACCACTCGATGGATTATTCCTTTGATGTTTTTTGGAAAACTCTACATTGGTAAGAATGAAATTGTACAAATTATATCCATGTAATCCAATCACAAAACTCTAGATGAATCCAAAGATAGTTGTATGAAAACATTTGATGGCAATAGCAATTACATAAAATACATTTTCCATATACATATATGAAGTGTGAGGTTTCTTGAAATACCTTGGAGACAACATCACCAAATAATGGGAAGTCTGTAGGAGTTGTGGTAAGAGTGGTAGATGTATAGAAAATATTGCTTGAATTTATGAAAGAGGGTGCACTACATGATAATCCAAAGGTTGATGCACCCTTAAATATTGAAGATAAAGATTCCAATCCATGTAGAAATAGATGCAGTTGCAGCTACATAAGTACCGTTGAAAGATGATTATGGATTCTTTCAAAATTGAATTCAAACTTTGGCTTTCTTGTGTCCACATCTATAGATCCACTTGTAGAAAAACAAAATACAGGTCCTTTGTTGGGACTTGATGAACCAAAGTTGAAAGTTGGAGTAATATTCCATGTTGTAGGTTGACTGCTACCTTTATCTGAAGGATATGGCATGATTTTGGGAGTTGGTGGTGGTTCTGTGAAATTAGTATTAGATGGAGTAACTGGAAAACTAAACCCTGAATTTTTATTTGTAGATGACTCGATAGAAACAAAAGTTGTAGAAATGACTTAATTTAATTCATCTCTTCTTATCAATAAAATATATGTGATTTGTTTATGTTCATCCAATATTATACTATTAGCACCATTTCCATCAAAAGTAGAAGGGGGAACCTTTTTAGCATTTTTTATTGCATGTCCCTTGTCATCGGACTCATCAAGAGAACTCATTCGTAATACTTTACTCTTCTTTGGAAGAGTATAAGAACCATCTAAAATCAATGATTTTTCATGGTTCTTCTAAAATAAATTAAAAGACTCTAGTAAGACAAATATCACTCGGGATGAATCCGTTCATATGCAGCCTGCTCAATAACAACAAAACACAAATATGTTTAACTCAGACAGAACCCAAATGATTTCCACCACCCAATTAAAAAATAAATAAGCACTCACTTCCTTTCTAGGTAAATAGATATGGATTGTGATGGGTAAGCCTATAATTTGTGTTGTACTGACTCACAAATATCTTGCCTCATCAAGCTTATTTCCATTCTTGAAATCACTCAGGCTTTGGGTTCTAGTTCTGTGAAACACCAGCTAAAATAATCTCACCCACCAGATTTTGGTTTATACATTTAATAAGGAAACCATTTCCATAATCAAGGGTTCTAGTTATGCTCCTACTTTACCTGACATTTGAAGCAATGTATTTGTTGTAAATTCCAAAATAATTCATAACATTGTGCAATCTGGTCAAGAGAAAAATACTATAATAGGTTCTGGAGTAATGCATCAATAGTTTATTGTGTACATTTAGAGCATATTCTTATTATATTGGCATTGTTTCTTACTACTTCGATGAACATTGGAAATAAATAATTCCTTTAGGAAACAATGTTGCAGTCATATAAGCACATAAATGAGAAATCTAAGAAATTCTAAAAGATTTTATGGAGCACTGGGATATATTAAAGGTTGCAAACATATTTTCCAGTCGAAGATATATCCTCCCATGTATTTTTTCTTATGCATGAGCATTACTACTTGTAGAAACAAGGATATCTCCAGCTAGCTATTCCCATACTCATGAAGGGGTTTATGGTTACACATAGGGTCCTCTTGGTCATGTATACACTAGCAGGAATAATAACTAGAGGCAACATAGTCTATGTTTGTGTTGGTTGGAAAACCCTAGTGAGTGATATATC
>WSFP011555969.1:0-11173 GCA_009831015.1 Picea engelmannii
GCTTTTATCTTTTACCAGCTGCTTTTACCCCCTGGGCCTTTAGCCCCTTCTTCCCACAAGACAAGATGTACCCTGGATGGTCATCCTAATGGCTAGACTAGGGGAATGGGATAGATGAATGGGGTTTTAAGATGAAAAAGTGAAAATATGAGGGGAGCGGACGATGGTTCTTCAAACCCCCTTTGGTGGCTAACCAAGACCCATGAATACCAACTTGCTAAGCTACCCAATCAATCACCCCAACAGTGGTCAAGTATATTAGTGTAAGATCCAAACAGTTATCTGAAATGAAAGAGATCTAATGCATACATAAGAAGGTTATAATGATCAAATATGACACATACCATGATACCTCGGACCAATTACCTCATGGAGCAAGAGCCTTTTCTGATGCAAGCCCAGGCCGGTAGTGATGGAGGCTGGTACTGCTGGCAGGACGAGTCTGGCTGAGAAGAAGAAAACATGGGCCCTCAAGGGCCATGCTCAAGTCAATCTGCTCTCGTACTCCATGTCTAGGACCATGTGGGCCTCGAGACATGATCTCCTAGTTATCCCTAGATATCGGGGATAACATGGACTAAGAACCTAGGCATTGTGCCTCCAAGGACACACTAAGTGAGCAGGACTTAGCTCACGTTAGCAAGTGTGTATTAAGACGGCAACAGTATCTTCTGCCTCTTCAAACCCCAGGTTATCGGGGACGTCTCCCCTGGGTTAACCTCCCTAAATAGAAAGAACCTCCCCATCGAGGTGACATTGGGTGGGGAAGGTTCCTGTTACGCTAGTTTGATCTTTATCCCTTAGCCTATAACCTAAGCTACAAACTGTGCAATAACAGGCAGATAGGGCCTATGGGTGGTCCTGCTGTGTGTCTATCCCTGTGGTGCCACTCCTCCATAGCTCTGTCCCTCAGTGTGATAATGGGGAATATGCTCCTGCTGATGTCTATACCCTCCATGAGATCCACTAGCCTCTTTGTTTGCATACATTTCAGGTCCCTTTCCTCCATGATTCAAATGCAATAGTACATGTGAGATCTTATCTTGATTAGCACTTACCTTCTCTAACGTCTCCCTCAACTCACTCTGACCCCTACGCATTATCTCCTGGTTTTCCTGTAAGTGGACGACCAATGTACTCTCTCTCTGAAGCATAGACTGACGTAGTTCCTTTGCAAAGTTTGCTAGGACTTGTGGCTCATTGTCCTCACCTGAACCTTCCATGTCTGCCTTTGGTTCATCTGCCTTCTTCCTACGTCTGCCCATATAAATTCCATTGAACTTATGCATGCGCTAATCCCCACTGGCTAGGAGGATGAACGCTCTGATACCACTGTAATGTTGCCAAGCCAATTTTTTCGTCGGGAACACTAACTGCTCACTGTTAACTGTTGTGTGTATGTTTGTTTGCAGGTATGCTCTTGGAGTTTCATTTTAGGGTTTGTAGATTTAGTTATCAAGCATGTGAACATAGATCTGAAAATGCGACATATAGAAATAGAAGAGATAACAAGAAACACCAAATATGGAACCAAATATCATAGATCTGACCTTTATTTAGATAATATGAGAAAACCTTATACAATAAGACTGCAGATTTGGAATAACATCAGATAGATCCTCTAGTTGGGATATGAGCTGCTACAAAATGCTCAAGATAAGAAGATATAAGCCTCCAAAGGCTGAATACAAAATGAAAATCAATACAAGATGAACCAGGGTCAAGTCCAAACCCCCCTGGCTGAAGGTACGCCCTCCTGAATAGCTGTGAAGGTCCAATATTTTGGCCTAGCTGTTGGAAGCCCCCAAATGGCACAAAACTCTGCAGAATGATAGATCGGGGCAAGTAGAACCCCCTCCTGAAGTCGCAAGCCGAAATGTCAAGATATGCTCCTCCAAATACTGAATCCTCAAGTAAAATTGCGCCCTCCTGAATACTGTCAAGACCCAATAATTTGGCCCTGTTGAAGGAGACCTCCAATCACTATGAAACTCTCCAGAATGATAGATCGAGCCAAGGTGAATCTCCTGGTGAAGTGTCAAGATGAGATCTGAAGTTTTACCCCTCTAAACTAAGTAGATCTACTTCCCAATAGCGCCCTCCTTCTCTCCAAATCTTGTCAATGCTTCAGTAAATCAACTAGCAAAGATAACTCCTTCAAAATGCACAAGAGATGATGATCAAGACCCTGCAGAGAAAACCTCCAAGTGCCAAAATGTCCAAAAGCCTTCTCAAACTCTTGGATCGAATCCTCCTTCAATCTGTGGTGCACCCCTTTGGCTGGAAACCCTCCAAGTTACGTCCTGTTGCTGCCCTAGATGGAATATGGTACCTGTAGCTGCTATAGAATGGTGTGGGTGGAGTATTGCATCCCCAAGACCAAGCTTGGAACAAGATAGGTGAGATCTTTCACCACCGAGTTGTCCTCTACGGTTTGAATTCTCAAAACCCTCAAAACTATTGTGCTCTAGAGCCCAAAAGCAAAATGCAATAATAATCCAAGGTGTGAGAGTGTGCCCTTGCCTTTCCTTTATACCTCCAATCTGTTTCTCTGTTGAGTTAGTTTAACCCCTAGGGTTAACTCCTAACTCATTCTCATGTGTTTTGTTCTTTCATTGAGTTACTTTACTTTATCCAAGTCAACTTAATATTATAATGTTGAGTTTAGCAGACTTCTCCCCATAGTGCATGAGACTATAGTCTAGCGGGGATGACTAGACTACTGAGTCTCTCCAACCCTCTTCATCAAGAGATGGGGGACATTACAAAGTCATGAGGTAGCACCTCAACAGGATTATGATCAGGAGTCACGACACTTGACAGGACAACTGAGAGTCAGTGAGGACATGATCTTGGCAGCCATTAGACACATTGATGATACACATACATTGGTGGCAGAATATTGTTGGAGGGCCTTGATGGCACATGATGTTTTGGATGGGGAGCTTGCCCTTGATGATTTCTAAACACTTAGGGAAAGACTGACTGTGATGAGGACCGACTACCAGCAACTATTGATGGATAGAAATTACCTCTTGGAGGTTGGCGAGATGTATCATAGGGCGCTTAGGGAGAAGGAGACTGAGGTGGACCGACTCACTCATGAGTTGGTAAGCACACGGGGATTCTTGGAAGGCGCACAGACAACCCTTCAAGAATCAAAGTACAGATTAGAGGAGCTCCTTGAGGAGACTAGTCAGGGATCCACGACATCTGTCTCAGCAAAGAGTCATATGTTTACTTTAGCTACTTCGCCAGAGAATGTTAGTGGTTTGGTAGAGGAGCGCAAGATGATGGAGGAGCGTGAGGAGTACCTAGGATCACTGATGCTTATGGAGAAATGTGATCAAGATACGCAAGAGGATGTTCATGTGCCACAGGGACCACCATTCATGAGGGGTCCTGCGACAGTTGCTCCTACACATACACACATGGATTCCAGAGTCGGGGGAAGATATAAGAGCACATCCATTTGGGTTCCAGGATTAGTTGACCCAGCAGTACACTCAGGAAATATGATGGTACAGGAGGATACAAGATCTTGCATGGGTATATAGGGGCATGCAGAGGTGTACAGTGGGATCCCGGGAGATGCATGGGAGTGCAGGGACGAGACATATTTGTTGGTCCATGGAGATCACATTCTCAGTAGCAGAACTCATATGAGTGATGAGTTACCTATCGTTGTACATGAGGACATGAGATTAGTGTGGAATCCAGGTGACTACTCACCTTGGATGTCGATGGATGAGATTTTGGTCAAGTCCTTGGGATTAACCAAAGCATATGATACTTCCTAGTCCTCCATACAGTTGCAGTTATTTTTGTTAGCCTTCCCCGATACTTTCATCATAGACAACAACATAGGGGGAGATAAACAGTGGCAGGGGACATGGAGAGTTGGTAGGAAGAGACCTCCTGACAAGAGTGACTTGATTACATACAACAGGATAGGGGAGGATCAACAGAGACAAACAGATGAGGCCTTGGACGTGATGGAGAGTATTCTCAGTCGTGGGACAAAGGATATCTCAGAGAGTGATATAGGTTCAGATTCTCATCGGGATTAGGATGGGGGGACAGTAGATTGTCCTAGAGGGCTTTCGATAGTTATTCGTATGGCACACCAACAGTTAGTGGGGATTGGAAGTGGTGGACTTCCAAATTTTCCATGGGATCCGAGGATCCAATTGGTCAGCAGTTTGCTTCACCTTATGATGGTCTGGGTTGTGCCAGTGAGAGGCATGCTTCACTCTTAAATTGTCATGAGAGGGCTTGTTGGGATTCATTCAATATGGCAAGACAGATTCTCCCTTTTGATACTCGGGATCGAGTATGGCGGTGGACTTGCAGACTTTGGTTCCATGGGGATACCTTTATAGGTTCGGCTTCTTGATAGCGGGCCCAATCCTTACATGTATTTTAGCATGAGGATCCAGGAGTTGGAGACAGACAGTCATGACTAGAGTGGTGCAGTGTCAGCATGATGGTCCCTTTCTGAGATTAGCGTGGGACCCTGGGATTGCAGGGCTGGGCATTTCATTGAATGATGGAGGCGAGTGGATCCTTGTAGGGGGAAATCATTATGATTTTCCATTGAGCTTCAGTTTTGAGGGGAGCATGTCACTTTTTGGTGATTCACTGAGGTCTTGTAGAACCTCATAGTGGCGGCAGCACGTTCAGTCGGAGGAGGCCATGTGGGGTTTGGTATGGTCATGGAGTTCAAAATCATTTTCTATGGAGGTTGAGTGTTACTTTTAGGATTTCTTTCGTGAGGTGTGTGAGATGGACTCTCTAGTAGAGCAACTCATGGAGGGGTTGACCAAGCTTTTTTAGTACCATGTTGCTCTACCCTTCAATAGAATTCAGAAGAACTTTTATGTCAGTTCATCGTCGAACAGTGAGCTGAGAGGAGGATGCTTCACATCTTCCAGGGTGGTTTGGGACCCAGGTATCATGTTCAGTATCAGTTGGGTCCAGTTGGCAGAGTATCAAAGTTTGATGGAGTTGCTTGAGGACAAGCAATCTTTGAGAGGGGAGGACTGTAATGTTCCCATTTTTGGATTCTCTTATTATGCAGTGAGATTCACTTCAGGAGGCTTGAGTCCACCAGGTCAAAGGAGTGAGACTATGACATCAGAGAGATCGAAGGGTTTGGAGGAGTTTTGTGGGGCCAACTTGGTTTATTTACCTTTATTCATCATCGGGATCCATTCCGCACAACTTGTCTTTGGTTTCGTTGCATTCAGACAATTTCCATAATTTTGAGTTAGTATGGAGCATATTTTAATTAAATTCACTAAGGAGGTCATTTTGGGCATATTACTTGAAGAAACCCCTTAGTGTAATAGCTCATCGGAATCGGAAGGAAAATATCTATAGGATAAGATGATGAAAAGTGACTTTCAATGGCCGGAGAAGCCACAAGGGAAAATTAATCACTTTTAAGAGAAAAAAAGGTTAATTAATTGATAAAGTGATTTTATGAAGAAATATTAAAAAGTAAATTAAAAGTCACTTGGAGAGAAAAGGTGAACATGAGTATAAAAGAGAGATAGGGGTTTTTATTCTCTCATTATGTTGTTTGATATTTTGATGTCTGGATTCTTAGCTAGAGAGCCCATGGTACTTGGGGGTTTTGAGGGTTTTAACTGAATAAACCCTAGAGATCAACAAGGGAGTGAAAGATTCTCGTGTTCTTGAACCAAGCTTGGCCAAGGAGGTGAAATATTCCTCCCTCACCATTCTAGTTCAGTCCCATTTCAGTTTCATAAGCAGTTGAGGAGGCAGGGCGCAAATTTGGAGTCTTTTTGCAGAGCTAGGGCGCACTGTTCATGAGAGAAGAGTTCGTGGGAGCTTGAGATGCTTAGATCTGGAAGAGATTCCCCTTCAGAACTGTTAGATATCTCCAAGGCGCCTTTTCTCATTATTTTGTGGAGAGTTTTCATGCCATATTCACCATTGCTCTTAGTGGTGCAAAATTACTGAAGAGGGGTGCACTTCTTCTGAGAGATCTTGTGATTTGGAGGTCCACAACATCATCAACAGCCAAGACTTGGTGCATATGTCTTAATCTTCATCTGATCTACTGATTGGAGAGCATTTACAGTGTTACAGAGCCCAGATCTAAGAGGCCGAATTATTATTGGCTTACTACAGGCAGTGGGGTGCACCTTCCAGCCAGGGAGATCATATAGTGTCAAGGAACAGAGCCATTTTGGAGGTCCAGACTTAAGGAGGTGTTTGAAGGATTTTAGGAGCTGCATCTCATTGTCACATCTTTCTTTTCGAGCTATCTACAGCCATAGTATCAATCTGATATATGTATTTCCAGATCTGAATATCTCACGCATAGAGCTTCTTACTTAATAAATAAAGGTCAGATCTGATTTGTGGCTATTCTCTTATATTTTTCTTCATGGGTTTTTGTTGAAGTGTTGTTATTATCCTATTAGTTTTTTACATGCTATCATTGGCTTCAAAAACAAACATAATCAGACTATAAACTACACCATTAGCGTTCTGCATGCAAACTGTTTGAAGAAACAACACTATCAGAAAACACTAAGTTTCCAAGACAAAACACTTGGGAACATTACAAGATGAGTCATCAAATCCATCTTTCCTCTTCCATCACTGACCTTTAGGGAGATACTTCTATTTTTTCCCTTCCATCCATCTAAATCCCTCCAGGGTCACAGGGATCGCCTCCCTAGAGTGACCTAGTCACGCTCGAAGTGCAGGACCTATATCGAGGTGACATTGGGTATAGTGTGCCTTAGTTGTTTCCATTTTGGTGGTCGGGTCGGGCTTTGCCCAACCTACAACTTGTGCGATAACAATACCTAAATGGGTAAAGAGACATACAAGAAGAGGTGGGCTCCATAACTCTATAGGTGTCAATAATATGGGCCTTTAGACAAGCATGTTTAATTACTTTAAGATGACACTTATAAAGGCTAAAGTTATTTAGTCCCAAGATTAGGATTTTGAATAATGGAGGAGAGATCTACGTAGGTATTTCCTCTCCTTTTCATAGAAAATACCAAGCGCAGCAAAACAATCTGAGGATAACGGCGGTACTGTTACAAGGAAAAAAATAGATGTTTCAATCAACAAGGTACACCAAGGAATGAGATATTGCAAGGTTGTGTCTGTGGTATGCAGTAAAGTAAATGAAATAAGATAATCATACGAGTAATTTGTAATTACAATCAGTAAACCTATAGACTTCAAAATCATGTGATATTGCTCATCTTTTTTCTATTAGGACTATGAGCAAAAATGTCTGCAAAAATAGCAAACAAAAAATCTTAAGTCAGTTTCATTTATTATTGAAGTGCGTTCAAGTCATGGAAACATAAGCACTCAAGATTGCATTTTTACACCTTCCAAAGATCCTCTTGTCAACATTGACATTTATTATAAGTCTTCCTCATTTTCCTGCTTGTGCAGTCAGTTGACTGCTATGGAACTCACTAATTCAGAATTCTTCATTGGCACATGTTCTCTTTCTAATACAGATTTATCTTCCCCATGCAATTAATTTTCAATCATTTTTCAAGCAACAAATAATTTCCTTCTTAAAAATCATTGTCATTTTGAGTCATGATATGCTTCTACAATATTGTAACTGTTTGCAGGAAAATGTCATTAAGAACTTCAAGAAATATGCCTATCCAAGACTATTTGAGCTAATTTATTGTTATGGGTATCAATATTATTGATGAGCACTTACTTGGTATAGTGTCAACATCAAGTCGCATAATCTTCCCCAGTAAGGACTTTTTGTTCTGAGCAAAATTAAAAGGGTCTCCCCGGTTGCCACCATCTCCCATCATGAAATATAAATAGTTATCAGTAGGCCCAAAGACAATCTGTCCTCCATGATGGTTTCTAAATGGAAGACCCATAGTGAAAATTCTTCTTACCTCAGTTGGGTCAGCAGTTGTTGCCTGTCAGAATATCATCTCAACAATTGTCATTCAAAATGTTGGAGTTTCATATGGGCATTACAAATTTTAAAATTAATGAGCAGCAGCAAGCTAGCAAACAGAATGACAGGGGCTTCCAAGAGATTATCAAACTAGGTACCTTAGATGGTGAAGTGGAGGAGCCATTCACGGTGTATTCGGCAATTACAGTATGAAATTGACATGGCATTGCTCCAGTACCAGTACCAGCTAGCTGTGAAGGATCACAACCTACATCAGCATTGCAAGCACATCTGCCCAGACAAGTTAACTCCTTTGTCTTATCACAGTTAAAAGAGGCAAAGAATCGGCCATTCTTCACAAAGTTTGGATGGAAAGCTAATCCCATTAGCCCAAATTCAGCATCACTGAAAAGTTGATCACTTAAATCAATAAAAGGTTTTGACTCGTCCAATTCCAAAGGTCCACTTGATTTCTCATCTGGAAGTGTTGCTAAATACACTTGACCAGTCTGAGTACCCAGGAATGCACGATTTGAGCCATCAGGATGAGGAAACATGTTGAGATAAATTCCACTTCCAATCTTTTCTAAGCAAACACCTTGCGGAGGAGGTTCCTTATTTGTGACATTAGGAAGAAACGGGCTACCACTGAAACAAGCATTTCCATCAGTTGATGTGCCACCAAATGCTATGCAAAAATCATCCTTAGACTGCCAGAGGTCAATGAGCTTTGTGTGCATTCCTTTGGTTGTTGCTCCGACAGACCATCGCAATGAAGGTGCAAATGGAGAATTGAATATAGATACATTCTGGCATGCATCCCAAACTTGTGAGCAATAATTTAGCCCCATGTTATTAGGCATTGAGTTGTTTTCCATTTGCGTTGAATTGCAGAGCAGAGGAACAAAATTCTGACCCTGATTCTGAATCAGAAACAAATCTGCTGCAAATTTGTCGCATTTCTGAAAAGACAAAATTTATTATTCATTGAGCATATAAGAGTTATCTATATTTCATTCAAAATACTGAAGCACTGAGAGACAGTCTTCTAACAAATGCTTTTATTCAGGACAGAATGTCAATACATATTATAAAAATAACTGCTAACCAAAATTTTAATCACAAACACTTTACAGATTAGGTGATGCACAGAAAGAAGGATCCACCAATCTTGCTATCAAGGAATGAATCAACGTTAACAAAGACGTTATCAATGATTTGTTTTGAAAAATACAGAGTATATTAATAAAAAAAAATTAGGATACAAGAATACTATACAGACGAAGACAAGTATATCTAAAGGATGAAAGAAAGGCCTTTAGATCTGTCTTGTGCCTCAAGTTCGAAAGTACCTGTTCGAGCTACCCCAAAAACTAACATAGCACATCTATTTTGCCCCACATGGATCCTTTCTTGCTTATGTATGTACCACATTTTGGTCATGGGCCCTTGGAGATGATTCTGCACATGATTATCCAGTTTCACATTTCTCGAGACAGTCTCATGGATTTCGAGGCATATCACATTTCTTGAGGTATTGGTCACACTCTTTGAGGCTTCAAGGAGCATTCCTAAAGTGAAGGGGAAACTGTCCTAACGTGACAGTGGTGTGTTTCCTATGTTGTGCTTATCCCCAACAACACCTATACAAAGACTGCTAGTTTGGGCAGTAACAGGCTCCAAAAAGAGAGAGCTCCAAATTATCCAACCATGAGTGAAAATGAGGAAGTGCATCTCTTTATATAGATGATGCAAAAATTTCCTATACAATAAAATAATAATATCACATGTAATTCTTTAGATCTAGCCTAATAAAAGTAAATTTAACTAATTCTAAAACAACAATAAAATAAAAGTGGTCAAGCCACATGTACAATGAAAAAGATGAAGTAAACCCCCAAAGGGAGGTCCTCTCCTCCAAATAAGGGTGAACGATGTCCATCTAGCCTCCAAAGGCTCTCCAACATGTGTAGATGCTCCATGAACCTCTCCAAAGTGCAAATCAATCCTCCTAAGATTCCTCCAAAGTGGTTGAATGGGATTCCAAGGTAAAAAACGTTTCTAAGTCATGTACAAAACCAGTGAAAGGGGTCGGCTCCTCTGAAACAGCTCCATAAAAATGTTGTATAATGCTCCATAACCTTCAAAATAAGCCTAAATTTAATGGCCATGCCCATACCACATGCCAAGGCACCTCCATGAAGCTTGGAAGTAACCCTCAAAGCATAAAATAGGTCATAAAATACCCAACAACTATAATGACGTCCAAATGTATGAGGTCGGCCCCTCAAGTTCATCTCATTGGTCTTCACAAGGCATCAAAGTAAGGTCCAAATCATCATAAGTGCTTCAAGAGGGTGCCACATCATCCCCTCAAACATTTATCCTTCAAAAGGTGACCCATCCACATCATCAAGATACCCCACGACTTTTAATCATAGGTCGACCTTCCAAACAAGTGCAAATCACCTCCAAAAATGACCAATAAAGACAACGCGTGTAATGTCCCTTTCCAAATGACCTCTCTAGAAGATTGACGTAATAGCTTAAGTGATTCTCATAGGCTATAGTTAGTGGAAAAAGGGGATTGATTGATTAATTATTTAATTTCAACGGGGCAACAAAAAATCGTTTTTAAAAGCAACATTGAGTAATAAAGCGAAAAGGTGATTTAAGTGACTTTGGGTTTATAAAGTCACTTTACTTTATTAAAAGGGTAAAAGGGTAAAAAATGGGTGAACGAGGAAATAAAAGAGGAATGAGGGTGCCCTCTCTCATTATGCATTGTTATTTTCTAAAAACGAATTTGTGAGAGCTCTTGTGGCTTTGGCTATTGAGACGAAAAACCCTAGAGAAGGAGATTGGGTTCGATGGTGAAACTATTCACCCTAGCTGATTGGAAAGGAGAGATCATTCAGCTCTTTTCAATGTGCTTCATTGTGGTCGAGGATTTCATCTTGGGCAACTGATTTTTCTTGGGTAGAGGTCGATTTTGCTAAGGAGACCGAGTTCTATTCGTTCAAGGGCGATTTTTCTGAGTAGGGGCTGAGTTACCCTTGAGGGAGGTCGCCCTTCTTCTGTTGGGCGAGATCTCTTGCAGCCAGGTTGATACTACTAGTAGAGGGGTCAATTTTTGTGTCTGGAGGGCATCATTTCCAAGGAGGTCGAGTTCTGGTTAAGGAAGGATCGAGTGAGACTTGTTGTGAGACGAGTTTTCATTGTTGGGCCCTGTTGACC